>CAIGRB010099746.1:31340-84777 GCA_903798255.1 Fraxinus quadrangulata
ATCAATAATTTATTTGAATCACAAATTAAATATACTTAAAAATAAAATATTTTTAAGTATATTTAATTTGTGATTCAAATTAATTATTGATTCCGCCTTTAGCTTTTTATCAGTTTTTATTTTTTTATTTTTTTCCAAACAAGCAGTATATACATCACTCTCTCTCTATAAACAATATTATGAACTGATTAATATAAGGTGAGAAATTAATATATATGCGTTTAGGGGTCTTCCCTCCGCTTAGTTTGTCGGGACACGAGATAGCGACGTGCTCCCCACCTACCCACTCGCACGTTACCCCCACCATTCTCAACCCTAATTTCTGTGAACAGTGACTCAAATTAGAGAGAAATAATGAGTGTGTGTAGTATAATATAAAGAAAAACCTCGGCTGCCCAAATCACTACACGAGCATAGCAAAAACATAATAAAATATTGCGCATATGTTTCAATGCATAGTGTTTGTGTTTTAGGTACCAAACATTGTATTCTGTATACCAATAGTTTTTCAATTCTCTGCCCTTTTCTTTTCCCTATTTCTTCATTCTTGATTCCGTTTCAAAGGTTTTTTTTTTTCCTTTTCTTCAGTGTTTTAGGTCCACTTAGATTGCTTGGTGGCTTGTTTTACCTATAATCATCGCATCGCATTGCATCTAATTCTCTTCTTCTTCTTCTTCACATCATCCTAATCAACTCCCTCAATTATGGTATCCTCTTACTTTAATTTTAGCCTGTTAAAGAAGTTTATAGATCTTGGAAGAAATTAAGGATCTTCTTCTTGAAAAGGCTAAGTAATTTTGTGCGTTTGATTTTTGTTCTTCTTTAAACAAGAAAGAGATTAGGGTTTGAATTTTTAGCATACTCAAATTCAATCAAGAGGGTTAAAAAGGAAGCAAAGATCAATAATCAGATTTTGATCCTTCATTTCTTTCAGCTGAACCAATGAAATCTGCAAGTATGGCTAATAGTAATCGGTGGTGGACCGGCAGCTTGCCAGTGGTGGAATCGGCTCTGGCGAACAAAAACGAAAGGCAATTTCCGATCAATGAAAACAGTGGTGGAAGCAATGAATCTGATGATAAAGATGCTGTAGATGAGCCTAAAGAGGGCGCTGTTGAGGTTGGCACACGTAGACAGCGAGGCCGGCCGCCGGGATCCAAGAACAAGCCAAAACCACCAATTTTTGTCACCCGGGACAACCCTAACGCCTTGCGTAGTCACGTCATGGAGGTGGCTGGTGGCACAGATGTGGCTGAGAGCATAGCCCAATTCGCCAGGAGGCGTCAAAGAGGGGTATGTGTATTGAGTGGTGGTGGATCAGTGACTAGTGTCACCATAAGACAGCCTTCTGCACCTGGCGCTGCTGTAGCACTACATGGAAGGTTTGAAATTCTGTCATTAACCGGAGCTTTCCTCCCTGGCCCCGCCCCTCCCGGGGCTACCGGCCTGACGGTGTACCTAGCCGGTGGTCCAGGGCAGGTGGTAGGGGGAAGCGTAGTAGGACCCCTAATGGCAGCAGGACCAGTTATGGTTGTCGCTGCCACTTTTTCTAAGGCAACTTATGAAAGATTGCCACTTGAAGATGATGAAGATGGAGGTGCCTCCGCCCCGGCTCCCATGGCCAGAGAAACAGAAGATTCTCCTCCAGGGATGGGAACAAGCTGCGGACCACAACAACATGGGATTCCTGATCCTTCATTACTTCCAATTTACAATTTTACGCCGAATTTATTAGCAAATGGTGGACAGTTGAATCATGAAGCATATGCTTGGGCACAACCTCGACCTCCTTATTGACAGGAACAGAAAATAAGTAGGTAATTGCAATAATAATAATCAATTATGTGTTTGTGTTGTGTTACATGGAAATTTAGGTACAAGTTTTTATATATAGAGATGTTGGGATGTTGATTCGGTTTTGAGATTACAGACCTAAAATCTTTGTCTCGGACTGAATGTCATCTAAAAAAATGTTGGGATGTTTTAGCTAGATAGAGCATTGTTATCTATATGAACTTAATTTTCCTTCTAACTTGTTTGGAATAAAAATATGTTTTTTCTGCAATAATTTTATTTGCTTTTCTCACGTTTAATATCGGGTTATGTATGAATCTCACGTTTAATAAATATTATTATGTAGTGTTTGCTTACTAATATTTATTGAAATAAGAACACCTTGATTGATGTTTTGAATTATAGGGTGTATTTTTAATTACTTCCTCATTTCCAACAATAATTTATAGGAATTTATAAAAAAGTATTTATTTCAAGACATGGTGTATTTTTAGTTCTTTTTCTTCTTTAATATATATTGTGCTTGGTGGGACAATTTAGTTGATACATTCCCTTTCATTTAATGGGGTAACTTTTTAGCATTTGGACTTTTGCCTTTGTCAGATTTTCAAACATGGGTAAAATAGAGTTTTGAATAATGATTTTTTGAAGAATGTGTAACTAAAAAGTTTAAAAAAAAAAAAAAATTAGGTTTACATACAAAATATTTCATTATATGAATGTGTGGTTGAAAATGAGTGTGTAAAAAAAAAAAAAAAATTTTTTTGAAATAATGATTGTCAAACAGGGCTAAAATTGTGTGGAACATTTGAAATATTTTATTAGATCGTGATAATGTAATATAATATATATTGAGGCCGTGTTTGGAAGAAGTTAATTAAGAATGGCTCCAATTAATCATTTTATAAGATAAAAAAGTATTAAGTCATCAAATCATTGGGAGTTTGATTTAGACTCCAACTAGTCTATAAAGAAAATAAATAATTGAAGATATAAAATTTTCTACTTGTTTTATATTAGCCAAAAAAAATATTTAAATTAGCCTATGTTTGAGCTTCATTTTTTCAAAACTAATTTCAACTATATTTTTCAATAAAATAATTTTATACGTAAATCAAATTTTTTTCTTATTTTTTAATTACACATTTTTCAAAAAATCACTATTTCAAAATATACTTTTACCCCAAAATGGGGTCAACAAGGCTGCCTTCTCCAATACGTGTGGAGCGTGTACTATATACAAAGATAAACAATAATAAAAGCTCATATCATGTATCGAAATTGAGTTTGAACAATAATAACATTTTTATAAGATTTCAAAACAATCATAATGGTTGATTAAAATTTTTAAAAATTTTCAAAACATTGACTCGTTAGCCAATTATCACATATAATTAATAAGATTCCTCCTGATTTTTTTATTTGTTTTTGTGATCATTGTGAATTTATTTTAAAATTAGAAAGCAAAACTTTTCACACCGTTTTTTTAGTTCAAAAATAGAGTTTGAGTAACCCAATTAATTAACAAGTCCTATTTCTGTTACGAGATAAATTATCCTAATCAGTTTTATATGTTAACCAAGTTTATCAGTGGGAGGGTTTGAAGATTTAATTTTTTTATCTTAATTTCGTCTAGGGATATCATTTAATGAAAAAGGATAATAGAATATTTACCACTTTTTGGGCTCTTGTCACATTTATTTAGTCACTTGGATGCCGAATGCAAATAATTCAACATACATTTTTCACAAATATTTGTCAGAATAGACGTGTTGAAAAGATTGATTAGACAGACCTCTCAATTATATGTTTGTTTTATTTTTAGAGTTTTGCTACTTTACCATAGCGGTTGACATAGGGGATGACCGAATAGGGGGTCGAATCCCGAATAGGGGGCCGTCAAGTTTTATTATTAGAGTCTAGCTACTTTACCATAGCGGTTGACATAGGGGACGACCGAATAGGGGGTCGAATCCCGAATAGGGGGCCTTCACGTGGCCATTCGATCATCCCCTATGTCAAAGTGGATGTTAAAGTAGTAAAATTTTTAATTTTACTAGTTATAGCCCTTGTTTGAGCCCAAATTTAAGACAAAAATACATTTTTAATAGTGATTTTCAAAGAATGTATGATTAAAAATTAAAAAAAAAAAAATTCAATTTACATGTAATATTTTTTTTATTGAAAAATATATGATTGAAAATGAGTTTTGAAAAAATGAATTAAAAAATAAAATAAAATGAGACTCAAACAGTCCCATAAATTATGGACGTGATATTGTGTCTCGTATATAGTAGGGTGATGACAAATAATTAGTTGACTCGTAAATTTTATCAATTATACCACCGGAAGACTGCTCTAATGACATGGACAAAAATCTCAAAATCTCTTAATTCTTATTCATACCCAACAATTTATGTCCATTAATTATATGAATTCGAAGTGATGAATTATTCATTTAGCCTATGTTTGATGGTTATTTTTTTGAAAAAATATTATTATAAATAATGCTTTTTTGGAGAATATATAATTAAAAAGTATGATAAGTTTTAGATTTATGTGTAAAATATTTTATTGTGTGAACATATGATTGAAAAAATATATATATATATCCATTTTGTCTCAATTTTTTGCTAGAAACTCCTGTACATGCAGAAAGTTGTTTCCTTTATGAACTGAATAGTAATTTTGGAACTTTTATTCCAATTTAGGATAGACTATTATGTCTATTATCATTTAAATTTTCAAGAGTATATAATATATTTTTTATCGCGTAAAATAAATAATCCATTTTTTAAAGATATTTATATAATGTGTTTGGTGACGTGTGAAAAAATTTGATATGCATACATTGATCTCCGGAACATGATAGATCAATAGTCAACAAAGTTATTAATATCATGTCGTTCATATGAGTTCACTATACATATTGATTATAAATTTGCGAACTTTTAGGATGGTTAATTGTCGAGAGTGCCAATACTATGTTAATTACTATTAATTCATATTTGTTTTGTTTGTCTTAATTATCGTAACTCTTTCTTAATCGAACTTAATAAAATAGCAGTGTAGATATTTAAAACATACTTTATTTTAGTATATTATTATCAATAAATAGATTAAATTAGACTAGAAATTTGTAAAGATATATTCTCATTCATATAAAAACGTATGAATTAATAGGATGTTCTCTTAACAAGGAAAGGGTATGGCAAAGTTGGAGTAACATGGAGAGCCCACTTCACATGAATTCACGTGTTAGAGTTAATTAATTAATCTTAATTGATTAGCAACTTGGTTGAAGCATTCCAATGCTAAAAGTCCAGTATGAGGGGCCTTATTAGATTCAATAATTGCTAATTCCTATTAATTTAACCTTCATTTAAGACGAATAAAGCAACTTGATTCGCCCTTTTGTTCCTATTTGCCTTTCCAAATGTTGCCACTGCCACTTGCATAATTTATGCAGCCTACACAGTCCCCGTTTGGAACAAATTAAAATCTGATTTTAATTTTAAGTCTAAGTCAACAATTAATTTTAATCACACATTTTATGGGATCCACAACATTTTCAACTACAAATTCTATCAACTTTTTATCAAAATCTACTAAAAATCTGATTTTAATCTACAACAAACAGAGGCTAAAGACATACGTGATACTATCAACAACGTAATTTAAATAGCCGTATAAACTTTTAATAGTTATTTTTCAAAGTCATAAGTTTAAAGATAAATCTACTTCACAAGGAGGATTTGACAGAAAGCTTAACATAATTGAATGTGATAGTAGATTATTAGATGAAAAAGTTAACTATATTTTAGCCGTTTAATGATATAATGTCACGTGACATTATATTAAACTTTATGTCAACCTTAATATTCATATAGTTATGAGTCACCGATCCTCATCCGAAGATTGCATATCCATTATCCTTTAAATCAAATATATGCTTCAAGCAAGAAGGCATGTTAAACACATAATCAATTAATAATTTTTGTGCCCACTTCAATAATAACGTTAACAACATAGAAATCTCATGTTTTCTTCCATCTTATTTAGCCTTTGTTTTGTTTAGCTACAACAATTAATTAAAATTTGTTGGAATTTGGGTATGACTCAAATTACTTTGTTAACTTGTTGAAATAATTAAAAAATTCTAATTGAAGTGTACGTCATGAAGAATTCAAGTTTGGAATGCTATTGAAATTTTATGTCAAGTTGAAGTTCTATTTTGGAAACTCATTGGACGTTAGAATTTGTATTGGACTTGAGGATGTTGAAATTATGAACCGGGAAGAAAAGTCATCGCATTTTCACTAGCCTATCACTAGTTGGCCGCTCGAGCAACACTTATAGGTTTTCAACCCGAAACCTGTCGTCTGTTTGGCACTGTCTTATCGCTCGAGCGACGGGGCTGCCTACTCTCACTCGCCCGTCGCTCCAACGACATTGTTATCCGGTCCAAACCCGTTTCGTGTTTTATCAAGTTTTTGACATTTTACTTTGACTACAACTCATCTATTAGGGTTTTGGACATTCTCTATGTGTTCTATATAAATACTAGGCTCCGCTATACAATTTATTATGGCGTGAGAAAATAGATCACTAGCTTTTAGGATCAATTGTAATTTTCTCTCTTTCTCCATTATTCTTGAGTAAATAAAATGTTCTACTTCAACTGTCATATTCTTGTTTTCTTTTATTCTTTTATTTTTGATCTATTATTTCATATTTTGTCATATAATTTCAACATCTCAATCCGGTAATTAGTGTCACAACAAGTGGTATCAATCCTAACAAAATTTAAGTCAAATTAACAATTAATTTTAATTACATATTTTATTGGATTAACAACTTTTTAAACACATATTTTATCAAAATTTATTAAAAAATTGATTTTTATCTAAACCATTCAATCAGACGCACCGGCGCACTCAGAATAGCCAATGAAAAGTAAATGATCTTGAAAGAGAATCCACTAAACATATATTTAATATAACTTGGACTACCCTAACCACGAAATTATTAGTGTGTAGGAAAATATAATATTATTTGCTTGGTGGGGTCGTTTATAAACAAAACGCCACCCAAATGTTTGGCTTTTCATTGAAAGTCGGAAGTGTCTAGCTTTGTCGTGTAGTACGTGCCATTTTGTTTAATCCAATGGACATTTGCTTATCGTAATTTAAACTATTAAAACCAATCAATGTGTAGAGGGTAAAGAATAAAAGAGAAAAAGGAGTTTGGTTTTTTAGTTTAATTTTTCTAGATGATAATTTGATATCTTAGTCGTCCACATGATTAATTGAAAGACTTTTGAACAACGTGTCTTCTACGGTATAATTTGATGTCTGCAATAATTTCTTGACCAATCTAATATTTTCATAGACGATCTCGTATTAGAAAATGATCAGAGTAGTACAATTAATTTGTAACAAGTATTTGGTCACCGTGTATTTAAGTGATAAATTTATTGACGAATTTCTAATCATTTGCTCGAAATATCCTACAATAAGGATTTCATACAAAATAGCCGAGGTTACCTATTACATGTACTCATAGAAAGCTGGTCTAATAGAAGTAAACCCTAAAGCTAATTCAACACTCAAAAAGTAACAATACTCCATACAAAGGGAGTAAATGTTAAACATTCTTGTTAAGTAAAATTAAGCATTAATTTCAAAAGTAAAATGATTTTCGAAAAGCAATTTAGTGGAAACTATAAAAAGACTATAAGAACCCCAATAGAGTGTGATGAGATGGATGGAGGGAATCAATTTTCAAGATTTATGGGTCCCCATTCCAAGGTGACACGATTGACTAGTCACTCACTCTATTAGTACTCATAACTAGTCTTTCGACAAAATCAGTGACATCCTCATTTGTTGTTATCCACCAGCACTCACCGATTTGCCATTTTGGTTTCAAATTCAATTCAATTTGCTATGTTTGTCACAAAGATTCATGTATGTTGTGCACTGCCTGTCCTATCGTCTTCACGAGCCAAGGATCATTGAATACATCTTCAATTATTAGTTCTTTAGAGAAATTTCGTCTCATTACTAGAAAAACTTCAAAAAGGAGAAAATGTATTTATGTTTAATTAATTTTTCGTAATAAAACTATATCCTGAGTTTTCTATTGAAAATTTGAAACAACCATGATCTTAAATCACTTTCTCGATGCTATATTTCTAAATGATGAGTGAGAAAAGTAAAGGGCAATTTTGAATCTTGAACAACTTAAACAACTTATTTTGAAGGTTGTTCTTTCGTCGAATTTTTCTCTTAACAACATGCACCAGCTCTTGTCTTAATGTCAAATTATGCTTTTGGATCCTAATTATTCTAAAGAAAATTGTGTGTATGTACATTTTTCTTTTTCCTCTTTCAACTAAACACTCTATGATTGGTCAGACGGTGACACCACTTATATGGATGTGAATGATTATAAACGCTTCAAACAATGAATATAATATTACAAGAAATATATGACATAAACGAATAAATTTCACATCGCTCTCTTAACAGGATTGTCATTAGAACCTATTAAGCTCTAAAATTCAAACGAGCACACGGGAGTTTCAATATTATATTTTCAAATGAGCTACCATTACGTGGGGACATATAAGGCACTTCAAATAATGACAAAATAAATAAACAATATATAAGAATTTGTGATACTCTCACAAAATTTGACGACATGTTAAGATGAAATCTCAAGTTTTAATATGTCATATATTAAATTAGCAAAATCAAAATTCACCATCTTGAAGTGATAGTTGTATATATACAATTTACTGAAAGAACTTGAGAAGTATAAAATTATTTTAAAAAGTTAAAATTGGTTTATAATTTCCACAAAAGGAAAACTTATTATACTTCTTAAATAAAATCATCTTCACGGCATGATAATACTAACGTTAGTCTTGCATTTCCATGTGAGCTCACGTATTATTTCATAGTTTTATTGACTTTCCTATTTGTTCTTTTAGAATCAATTTTACAAGGGACTGTCGCATTAATTAAAAACATCATTATTCAAAAGAAAGTAAGAATTTTAATATTGGTGTCTAACTTATTGTCCTAGTAGAAAGTAGTTCCCAATATTTAAAATGATCAAATTGGTTCTTCGTTTTTCATTATAGTTGCACAGCTGTTTCTCAATAGATCACGCGTTTTCAATTTTTTTTTTTTGAAATTATATTTTTCTTTCAACTTAAATTGGTGCTAAATTTCAGAATGAGACTCGTTTTTAACAAACTAACGCGACAATTTTGTAAGGTTTTTGCTATTGAGAATTGTTAGAGTGCCAATTTCTTGTGGTACAATAGATTGAGCAAGTGCATTTTTTCCCAAATGAAAAATGAGAAATTACACGTGCGAATCAAAACTTTTTGGATTATTATTAGTTAGAAGAAACAAATTGAGAAGAGGTCAAGTCAGTGGCCGGCTGTACTTTATAATTTGTGGTTAGGGAGTCCATAAATTTATTTGAGGAGTTGCAAACCATACATTTTATTATTACTTCATTTGATCAGTGAAAGGTGCTTTAGGAAATCAGATTTTGTCATATATTTGCATGTCAACAAGTTTATGGGGATTGCTTAATTTTTCATTAATTTAATCAATGATTAAACAAGTTGCCATGTAAACATACTTATTTTTTGGACTTTTGAATCAATAATTGTGCTTTTAATGGATTTATATTTATTGTAAATGATTGAAGATAATTAAAAAAAATCTATTTATCACGGTTATAGAATTTTAAAAGAAATAATATCAGAGACATATTTTACTTTTTTTTTTTTGACAATATTAGAGATACATCTTTAATTTTTAAAAATATCACTAACCTCCTATAATTTTAATTTCAAGTATATCATGTTCACCCATGGCCACCTTTAAGATTAATTATTGATTAAGTATAAATTATTAATACCTAAATTACCCATGAAAACAATATATAAAACTAAATGTCATCTATGCATTAATTTGGCCCATTGTCACAATATATTATCAAAATTAGTCACACTAATTAATAAGCATTACCATCCATTTCATTAATCTTTAACAACTTATATATTTCTTTATTCTTTAACTTTACCAACGGGATGGCAAATTGGGTTAAACCACTTTGCCAGGAGAATCATGCAAGAAACAGTGCCAGAATTCTAGGTGTGCAGGAGCTAATTTGATGAAAAAGATGACCGTGTTTTAAACAGTTCAATGAAAAAGTACCATATGATATTATGTCAACCATTAAATTAATTATTCGGCACTGTAGCATCTCCTCCCCTGGCCGTTCCCAATGCCTTCTCCCAAATGGTAAATGGGATGGAGATAAGGAACATGGCCCCACCCTTGAATTCCTTGAATCCGTCCAAATCTATTTTTATATTTCATGATTTAAATCATATTTTAATTGAAAAAAAATAATTAAATGAGACGATTAAATAGGAATATTTTATTCCACACCTAACCTCGCATCTCGAAATTCTCAACAGGACAGCACAGAAATGAATGCCCCACCTCGCCCCATTACTATCCCTATTTATCAAAAGAATTATTTGTTGATTTATAATAATCCAATTGCAATGTTATCCAAAATATTTTAGAAAGCAAGTCAATTGGATACCACATCAATATGATATTTAACTTAAATTGACAAATAATTTCACTAATAAAATGAAATAATCAAGCAATATATACATTGTTAAGGTTAATGAAATGGATAATAAAGTTTACTAACTAGTGTAATTGATTTTGATGAAATGCTGAGATATTTTTATGAAGGGTGATTATATTGTCACTAATATTTTTATTCGTCACACCACACTTTTAAACTTTTATTTATTTACTAAAATGGTCGTAAGAAAGTGACTTAAATAACATTTCATTATGCGCTCATAATTATATTCTTTTTTCTTATTTCATTATTACATACACAACAAATATATAAAATGTATAGATATATAGAAAGAGTCCTTAAATTGTTGAAGTCTAAAACTTCAAGAAAAATGTTGATGTCTTAATGATGAACGCACTCGTTCACTATCGTAATCTCTCTACGTATCATACATATGACGATTAATGATTTGGTGCATGAGATAAAAAAAAAACTCTACAAAAATGTATCAAATCACTATTCGCCACATTTATATCAAGTAGAGCGACTGCAAATAATATTACTCTTTAGCAATATATCAAAAACTAATTAATCAAGAGCTTTATGGAAGCCGTTATTCACATTCACTATTGTTATATTCATATCAACTTTTAAAATTAAAATTATATTATATTTTTAACATTAATTATTTTTATTAATTTTTTTTTTTTTTTTACTTTCACATTGACCCAGTGCAAAGAAGCCTCTTTAGCACAAGATTAGGAGATGTTTGCTCGTGGTCGCCAAATACACATATGGACAATGTTAAGAAGATTTTTTTGTTTATTCGTGCATGATATCTTTAATTCGGATTGAGTTCAAAGTTGACTTTATATCTAGCTACGCCGATCGATTATAGCATTCTATCATTAGACAATTTAAAACACAAATGTCTATTCCATCCAATCACCTCTTTGCCCTTTCGACACGCTTTGGACGTTTTATGCTGGCAAAGTGGCTTTTCCCATCCTACTTTTAACCAAAAAATGCATATTAAATTCACAAAGCCTCCAAATGGCTCATCAGAATCATTTTACACGTTGTCCCTACAGTTGCATCAAAGTGCTTAGAAGGATAAGAGCTGGACCCATCTATACTTGCTATAGCCCTCGTTTAAAATAACATATAATACATTGAATAAGTAAGTGCACTTTGGCACTTGAAATATTTTCTCCTCAATAGATTATGAAAATGTAAAAGTCGGAGTTCACGCAGGAAGGAATTGGATAACATTTCTTTCTTATCCTTTTTTTTTCTTTATCTAATTAAGCTCAACACCTTAAATTATAATACCATACTAACCCATGCAAAAGTTGGCCTTGCAAAATGAAGCACGCAGGCAATCTGGACATAAACCTCAAATGGGACACTTAGTCATGGAACTAGCTAGCAACCGTGGGCTATGGACAAATAAAGACTAATTTAGAACATGACTGATTATAAGAGCGATTCATGAACTCCAAGAAATATCTTACAAAATTATTGAAAATGACGAGAAGTGGTGAGGTCCATAAATATAATTAGGCCTTTTAGACTTTTACCAATTTATTTTCAGTATTTTTTCTGATTAAGATATATTTTTTATTTTTCTTGGAGATTATGCTTTTTGTCCCCACCCCCACTAAAAAACTTCTTGTGAGAATCGCGTTTCCCATAACACTATTGGACTAGTGCTATTTGTGTCATTTGTATTGTTTGTATTATTTTGGCTCAGCTGCTTAGGTGTCCTTCGCCTATTGGTAGCTTGGTTGTCATGGATTGTGCTAGTTTGGGTCTATTGTGACCGTTGGATGTGTTGGACAATTGAGATTAATTCTTGAGAGATATTTCCTCTCACCTCTCATATTTCACTCTCCTCAATTTCTCTATTCTTCTTCTCTGGTCGGTCTAGGTCTCTCTTTGTGTGTGTAGCGTATGTTCTCTATTCTCTTGGGTGATTTCTCTGTGATTGTTCCAGCATTTAGAAGGTAAACAAGGTGTGTAACCAGGCCTGCAATATTGGCTGGTTTTAGTCTTAGTTTTACTCTAATTGCAAGGAAGAATAGTGGCTGTTTGAGAGATCCCTTTGGATCAATGACCAATACAGAGTTTCCATTTGAGTGTTCTCTGTAAACCTCTCTTTCTGGACGGTGGTGTGCGATAGTGGAAGGGCTATTTCTGAGCCCGACTTTCGGCCATGATAGGGAAGTAGAACTCTTCTATTTTATAGCTTCAATTTTCTATGGATTTCATTACGTTGTGTTATGTTCAGTATTGTACTGTGAATTGTGCTTTGAACTCTATAAATTCCCAACAAAACTGGTATCAGAGCTCTTTGATCTAGGGCTTGGCCGTGTTCATCTTTTCTGAATATGTGGTTTGGGTTCTTCGTTTTTTGCTTAGTAATATATCTGTATAGACCTTCAAAGGTCTAAACAGAGAGCATTACTTGTTGGCATCCTGTTCTTCTAATTCGATACTGATTTCTCTGTGGTTTTGTTGTGTATGTTTCTAGTTGATTAGGTGATTGGTGGCTCTGACTGGCTGGCTCGACCGAGTGCTTGAGGTTATATTTACTGTTTTTCAACAGTAATTGGTAAGATCATTCCAAACTTGCCTTTAATTCGGTTTGGGGCTCTTTCTTGAATGATACAGGTCCAATTAATTTCCTATTTGTGAATTCTTGTGATTGATTTGAAATTTATTGGAACAAATATCTGTATCATGTACCTGTGGACTGCCTGAGCCTCATTCACACCTGCACTTACATCTGATTGAGGTTTCTTTATAAGATTGATTCATTTCTGTTGTGCATTGCTCAATTTTGTGCTTTCCCTTATATTGACCATCTAAAATCTTTTCAAAACCTTTTATGTTATGTCCTCGAGTACATGCCACCCTTTTACAGAATTCGTAATGGGTTCGAGGGTCGAATTATCACAACTCGATGAAAATGAGGATTACTCGATATGGAAACAGAAAATGAGGGTTATTTTAGTCCAACAAAGAGTTGCGAAAGCTCTCGATGATACTACTACTTTTTCTAGTAAGTTGAAGGCTAAACCTGCTAAAATTGAAGAAATGAATGAAATTGCTTATAGTTCTATAATCATGCATTTATCTGATAATGTTGTTAGACAAGTTGATAGTGCTAAAGATGATAGAACTTTGTGGACTGCCTTAGATGCTTTGTTCTTGACTAAAACTTTGCCTAATAAGATATATTTGTTAGAGAAGCAGTTTAGTTTTAAGATGGACCCGGGGAAGGATGTAGAAGGGAATTTGAGTGACTACAGCATAATCGTTAAGAGTTTGGCTCAAAACGATAAGAAGTTTGAGGATGAAGATTTAACTGTAATACTGTTAAATTCATTGCCCGGATCTTATAAAGAAATCAGAAATATCATAAAATATGGTAGGGACGCTCTTTCACAAGCTATTGTGGTAGATGCTTTAAAATCAAGAGAACTTGAACTGAAAAGAGAGGACATAAATAATTCCAGAGAAGAAAGTTTATTTGTTAGGGGAAGACCTGAAAAGAAAGAATTTAAATTCTAGAACAAGAAGGGAAGTGAACAATCTAAAATGAGATCCAAATTTAAAGACAGAAGTGGTAAGACATGTTATAATTGTGAAATTCAAGAGAGACTGCTTTGACTGGAAAAAGAAACAAAAAGACCTGAACAATACTGATCTAAATAATGCTGTCGTTGTTTCTGAATTCGATAGTTTACATGTCATAAATGTGTTTGAGGAAGAATTTGACAAAAACTGGATCCTGGACACAAGGTGCACCTTTCACATGTGCCCTGAAATGTCTTGATTCTATAACTATAGAGAAACAAAAAAAAGGATCCTAGACACAAGGTACACCTTTCACATGTGCCCTGAAAGGGCTTGGTGCTATAATTATAGAGAGATAGAACCTAGAAAGGTCTACATGGGAGATAATAATTCTCAGAATGTGGTTGGGATTGGTGACATAGCCATCAGGATGTACGATAGGACTATCAGGCAACTCACAGATATAAGATATGTCCCTAATTTGAAGAGGAACCTCATTTTCTTTGGTACTCTTGAAGATGATGGATATACCTTTAAATCTAAAAATGACGTTCTGAAAATTTTTAAGGGATCTCTGATAGTTATGAAAGAACCGAAGATAAATGAATTGTACTATCTTGAGGGTAAAACTGAAACAACGCTCGATTGTAGTCTCCTTACAATTAGTAAAGACAAAACTAAACTTTGGCATAATAGAATGGGTCATATTGGGTTTAAAGGGCTTAAATCTTTAAGTAGTCAAAAATTACTGGGAAAAGATGACATTGAGGCTATGGAATTCTGTGAGACTTGTGTTTTGGGTAAGTCTCATAAGGTAAACTTTGAAGCTAGCTCTCATAGAACCAGCAGACCATTGGACTATGTCCATGATGATCTATAGGGGCCCTGAGAAGTATTCCACATTTGGTGGAAGTAAGTACTTTTTGTCCTTAGTGGATGATTACTTAAGGAAAGTTTGGATTTATCCTTTGAAGACTAAGTCTGAAACTTTTGGAAAATTCAGAATTTGGTTTAAGTTTGTTGAGAACTAGTTAGACAAGAAACTTAAAATATTAAGAACTGATAATGTACTTGAATTCTGTAATTTTGAATTTGACAACTTTTGTAAGTAAAAGGGGATAACAAGATACATAACAGTTAAGTATACACCTGAACAGAATGGGATCGCTGAAAGAATGAACATGACCATAATGAACAAGGTTAGGTGCATGTTGATTAGCTCTGGCCTTGCCAAAGGTTTTTGGGCTGAAGCTGCAAGTACTGTAGCTTATTCGAGTATAGTAATATAGGGTTTAAGACTCCACAGAAGTTGTGGACCAAGGAGCCTCCAAATCTAAATCACATAAGTGTGTTTGGATGTGCTGCATATGCACATCAGTATGAAGGAAAACTAGAGCCTAGGGCTGTCAAGTGCGTGATGTTATGGTATTCCGAGGGTATGAAATGGTATAGGTTATTGGTTTTAGGAGTTCAAGGCATCAAGATTATTAACAGCAGAAATGTAATCTTTAATGAATTTGAAATGCCATGTCTAAAACAGAAAATCGATGAAGTTAACAAATCTGAAACTGAGAGGAATATTCAGACTGAGGTGAAGCAAACCAAGTTTGATTCACCTACACCTGGGAATGACGATACTGAGCCTACACATCATGAACATGAACCTGAAACTGAAACTAGAACTGAAACTGAAACTGAACCTGAAGAGGTGACCGAACTTCAAGATAACGTTGAATATGTTGAAGTTGAACATTTTAATGATCGGCCACCTAATCAAGACTATCAGCTTACTAGGAATAGGGCAAGAAGGCAAATTTGGCCTAATCCTAGATATGAATCCCTAAATTTAACTGATTTTGCCTTAGTTTCAGGTGAAGCTGTTGAACAAATAGAACATGCCTCCTATGAAGAAGCCGTTAATGGAAAATATTCTGAAAATTGGTTAAAAGTTATGCAGGAAAAAATAAAATCTTTGAGTGATAACAAAACCTGGAAACTTGTTAAGAAACCTAAAGATCAGAAATTGGTTCCATGTAAATGGATTTACAAGTTAAATGAAGATTTGAGCCATAATAATCCTGTAAGGTTTAAGGCGAGGTTAGTGGATTATAATGAAACATTCTCACTCGTGATTAAGTACAAGACAATAAGATTGATGTTGGTCCTTGTTGTTCAATTCAATTGGGAACTTGAACAACTCGATATAAAAACTGCATTTTTACATGGGGAGTAGGAAGAGGACATCTTCATGAGTCAACCACAAAGTTTTGTGGCTAGAGGCAAATCTGATTATGTTTGCAAATTAGAAAAATCATTGTACGAACTGAAATAGAGCCCTAGACAATGGTACAAGATGTTTGATACTTATGTACTAAAGAAAGGGTTTAAAAGAAGTGAATTTAACACTTGCTTGTACTATAATGACATAAGAGCAGCTGTGAAGTCTACTTATTGCTTTATGTTGATGCTATGCTTTTGGTTGGACCTAGCAAGTCTCAAATTAATGAACTGAAAGATCTTTTAAAATCTGAATTTGACATGAAGGATTTAGGGAATACTAGAAAGATTCTTGGGATGGTTATAACAAGGGATATGGCTAAAAATAGGTTAACTATTTCTCAAAAAGCATATTTGAACAAAGTGTTAACAAATTTTGAAATGAGAGACAATAAAATTGTGAATGTGCCTCTTGCTAGTCATATGAATCTTTCACATGCTCATTCGCCTAAATCTGAGTCTGAAGTGAAAGAGATGGAAAATGTTCCTTATGCAAATGCCATAGGATCTGTCATGTTTTCTATGATTACTACCAGACCTAATCTTGCATTTTCCATTAGTCTCCTACGTAGATTTATGTCCAATCCTAGCAAGCCACACTGGACTGGAATGAAATGGTTGTTGAGGTATTTGGTTAGGACCTTAAATCTAGGCTTAGTGTATGAGAAAATATCTGAAAAACTAACTCTTAAAGGCTATGTTGATGCTGACTTTGCTGGTGATAAAGATAGTATGAAATGAACCACAGCATACTTCTTTATCCTTGGTGATAACTGCATAACATGGAAATCTCAGCTGCAGCCTTTAGTGACTTTGTCTAGTACTGAAACTGAATATGTTGCCATAACCGAAGCGATTAAGGAATGTATTTGGTTGAAAGGAATCTTAAAAAAATTGAACTTCATGCATGATACACCTATTATGTTTACTAATAGTCAAAGTGTATTGTCACTTAGTAAAAATTCTATTTATCATGAAAGATCAAAACATATTGAGGTGAAGTATCATTTTGTTCGAAAAAAAACTGTCTCAAGGTGAAGTCGAACTTGTTAAGATTCATACTGATAGGAATCCCTCTGATATGGGGACAAAAATTCTTCTTGTAAGAAAATTTAAATTATGTTTATCTTTGTTACATATGTCACATGTTAATTTTTTATTGCAAGTAGTGGGCAATGATGATGAACAGTCTTCCATGTGCAAATCCGCAATTGAAAGAGAGAGTGTGTTATGACAACCAAGGTAAAGAATGTGAGAATCGTGTTTCCCATAACACCATTGGACTAGTGCTATTTGTGTCATTTGTATTATTTGCATTGTTTTGGCCCAGCTGCTTAGGTGTCCTTCGCCTATTGGTAGCTTGATTGTCTTATGGATTGTGCTAGTTTGGGTCTATTGTGATCGTTGGATGTGTTGGACGGTTGAGATTAATTTTTGGGAGATATTTCCTGTCACCTCTCGTATTTCACTCTCCTCAATTTCTCTATTCTTCTCTGGTCTGTCTGGGTCTCTCTCTGTGTGTGTAGCGTCTGTTCTCTCTTCTCTTGGGTGATTTCTCTGTGATTGTTCCAGCATTTAGAGGGTAAATAGGGTGTGTAACCAGACCTGCAATATTGGTTGGTTTTAGTCTGGGTTTTACTCTAACTACAAAGCAGAACAGTAGCTGTTTGAGAGATCCCTTTGGATCGATGACCAATACAGAGTTTCCCTTTGAGTGTTCTCTGTAAACCTCTCTTTTTGGAAGGTGGTGTGCGATAGTGGAAGGGCTGTTCCTGAGCTTGACTTTCGAGCATGACAGGGAAGTAGAACTCTTCTATTTTACAGCTT
Organism: Fraxinus quadrangulata; assembly: GCA_903798255.1. Classification (NCBI taxonomy): domain Eukaryota; kingdom Viridiplantae; phylum Streptophyta; class Magnoliopsida; order Lamiales; family Oleaceae; genus Fraxinus; species Fraxinus quadrangulata. Next base: position 49,452 of record CAIGRB010099746.1, read on the forward strand.
CAGTTTTCTATGGATTTCATTATGTTGTGTTATGTTCAGTATTGTACTGTGAATTTTGCTTTGAACTCTGTAAATTCCCAACACTTCTGTATTTCTTTGCTTTCATTATCATTAATAAGTATTCTGGCTATAGGGATATATTTACATCTTTTAGCAGAAAGTGTTGAGTATTGGTTTTTACGAGTTACAATATAAAGCAAGACAGTTGCTCATTTTAAAACGTTAGTCTAGGATTTTGACTACTCGTTATATAGAAGTTTACAATTTTATTTTGTTGCTACATTTTCTTGATTTCGAAAAGCCAAAGATTTAAAAAGCGGCTGGGAGAGGGTGAATGTGATTTCAGGTTTGAAACCCGGTAAGGCGTATTAGATTGTTAAGAGTTCAAAGATGAAATGAAATTGAACTAGTTACAAGGTGTATTAATACAGATCTCCAAATACACAAATATACATCAAAGAGAATACACTAAAAAATACCCCTAATCGAACCAAGCGGCATCACGATTTCTTTAATCTTAGGCTCAGTCAATCAATTGAACCTTTCTCTGTCATCAAAGAGGCACCAGACAAACCCAAACCCTCACAAAAAACCAAACGTGAGTAGAATTACTTCAATGGCCAATAGAACCTACACCATACCACACCACACCACACCACACCACACCAAATGATTTACTCATTGAGAGATCGTACAGTCTTTCTTTTTCTCACTCAGCCCAAAGTTCAACTACGCAGAAGTAGAAGACAACAGAAAGAGAGAATGAAGAAGAAGAAGGGTTCAACGGAATATTCTATACCAAGAGGCGCATCACCAAAGAAAATTAACCTAATCCCCGTAAGGCAATAAGAAACGTATCATTTATACTCACAGAACCAACCATTGATCTGAAATGAATCCAACGGACCGAGCAACTGACACTCTCCCCATTCAAAATAACACTAAAAGCGTGCTTTGAGAATGTGAGTTATCCAGCTAGTTTTGGGCTTGGGTTGTGGGCCATCTCAATGAGGTTATTGGGTAATCATTAATTTGTTTGTGCCGAAAGGCCATTATCATCATTGCCTAATATTGAACTGAACCTGGCACCGCTGCCCAACAAGGTGTATGATGAAGTTCACCGAAGACTCCATCATTACCTAACCAAATTCAGCTTGGGATTGACATACGAGTTGGTCAATGTCTAACTTTTGAGAACCATATGTTGGAGCAAATTAAGATACATGGTTATTGTTATGATACTGGTACTAATCTTTTAATTCTTGACAATATCAAATTTTTGGATAGAGGAATCATGAGTGTTGTTTAATTTATTCAAGATTGGCTGCTAGGACTGGTTGCCTTCAATGAATTTGTTTAAGAAAATGATAGATATGTAAAGATTATGTGGAAGTTGGCGATTCTATTGGTTTGTTGGTACATTTTCCTAATATCGATGTGCATGTGGAGTTACCATTTAGAAAATGTGTAGAGATAAAGATGGTGATAGATTTGGTTAGCTGGATTTGTTGAGTATTACAACATTGTGGTGGGTTGAAGAAATCAACAGGTTTATGGCTGAGGAAGCTGGCGTAATTCTATTTTACGTTCGCTCGATTTTCTTCTACAAGATATGGCTTATACGATTAGTTTGCTATTATTCTTCCAGTGAATTTTTCAAGTAGATTACAGCAGATATGAGTCAATGAACGAGACCACGAAAAAAAATTTGGGGGCGAATACTCTCCAACCCAAGGAGTTCACCATATAGTCCAATGTAAAAAGCCCAAGGCTTGATTCGTGTTTTAGAACTTATTTATTTAATTACGTCTAATTAGTTAATGGTCAGTTTTAATGTTTGTTACGAGTCTAAGGATTAATATGTAAGTTTTAATTCGCTTGCATTAGGACTTTGTGTAAGAACAACAAACAATGATCTTTGAGGGTTGGTTTTTTGTAACCAGTATTTTTGGCCCTTTTCTCGATTGTTTATCTTGAATATACATGTCTTGGATCGCCTGGTGCCTTTCTTTGTTCGTTCCCACGCACAATATACATCTCCACGTGGGCCACATCCAGCCAAATCATCATGGTTCATGCGTGATCGATACTATTTTCCTCAAATGATGACCTTCAACTTATCTCGTCTCTCAACTAGTAAGATCACATATTCTGTCGGTATTTGCATCATCTCTAGTGTGCTAATGTTACGTTACAATGAGGCTCCAACACCACGAGACTTCATATTCCATATTTAGGAATAGTTGGGACCCATACTAGTTTGACACTCGTTGGGAGATTCTTCTCGTACATCTATATACTTAGTTCGAGACTCGCACGCATGTTGGAAATTGTAGTTCAATCTCTAAGGTTAACATAGTGGAGTACTTCAATCCCGCGAGCATGTTGGAAATTGTAGTTCAATCTCTAAGGTTAACATAGTGGAGTACTTCAATCCCGTATAAACCCAAAATCATTCCATGTCTAGTAAATATGGGGCCTTTCTTCTCATATATTATAAGCACATACACAACCTTGTGGAAATGGAGAAGAACTTTGTTGCTCACAATAGAAGTTCATCGTGTAGAAAGATACCACAGGAAAGCACGAGGAAATGAATTGGGTTGAGTGGGAGAATTGAGGGCAAGCTACCACAAATGACAGTATAGTGGATTAGGCCTAGGATAAGATGCAGGGGTAGAGCTACAGAATACAAGATTCATTCAACTTTTTGTTCTTTTACTTAAATGTGTAGAACACATAAATTTCGTTTCTAAGAAATACACTCAAACTGCATAAAATAGTGTTTCCTGAAAACAAGATAAGATTATATACCTCAAGAATTATAAAGAATGTTCTTTTACTTTTTTGCATGACGCCCAAGTAGAAGTGTTCTCGACTTAACGGCTTCAGGTGCGACTTAAACTAAAAAAACTTGATGGCTTATGGGATTCTGCGATTCACACAAAAGGAATGTATGAAGATCCTCAACAGTAAGAAAATCGACTAATGATAAAAATTAAAAAAAAAAAAAAACTCTGAAGTATCATTGGAAGTATCATTGGATTTTTCACCATCGTCTCAGAAATTCATTTATTTTCTATTCAAGGAATTGATCTAGAGTGCTACGAAAGTTAGAATCATTCTTCAAATTCTTTTGGGGTTAGAAGACCCTTTCATTGGACTTGTCCTTTGGAAGCTTGAATTTCGAATTCGACTTCGTATTTGAACTTGAATTTTAGAAATTCAGTTTTTGGGAGTGGTGGAAATCGCCATGAATTCTTTGCACTTTTCATGCTTACGATCCTCATAAATTTCTTGTCACAAGCATAACTCTACAAATAACTTCCATGCCTTACAATCTGGAACATAAAGGCGTGTATGACCAACTCTTCAAAAGAATGGGGTGAGTTTGCCTAAAGATTACTCAAGCAATTCCCAGTGCATACCATACACTTGCACGTAGCTGGAGGATGCCTCACTGTAGTGCTATTTGCATTTGAAAACAAGATTGCTTGAAGTTCAATATAATCTACAGCAACTCGTGCTCAATTTGAACCCAAATGTCAATTGATCCAAGACAAACCAGTTAAACATTACGCCTTTGAGTGTGCATAAAAGCTACTTTACCACATTGTCATTATATATGTCAACATTATTATGTGTTTTATATGTTGCTTTGAGTTTTCATTTTTCCTAAACAATGAAAAATATCAAAAGTTGGTAGCCTTTATCTTGCAGTGATAACTGAAATGCACTATATACCCCTCCAAGAGATTGCCTTTATTCACCATTGGACTTTGTTGTTGGAAAACCCTCGTACCCCTTGTTGAACTAGTACGTCTCGCACCTTTACAGGCCAAAAACTGAATCTACTCTATTTCATATTTTACTGCCATTATAACAAAAGATTACAAGAAAACTAAGAGTCCACATGATTGGGCTTTAGGTCAAATATAAAGAGACAAAGAACACAAATTTACGTGGTTCAGTCGTCATTAATCTACATTCACACATAGCCACGGGCGGATTTGGGGGTCCAAGCCTGCCGCCCAACTTCATTTTCCCTTTTAACAAAAAATTGTTAAAAAAAAAAAAAATTATGTGGAATTTTTTCTTTTACATATTAGTTCAACCCATAGCCACGGGCGGATTTGCGGGTCCAAGCCTGCCGCCCAACTTCATTTTCCCTTTAACAAAAAATTGTTAAAAAAATAAAAAAATTATGTGCAATTTTTTCTTTTACATATTAGTTCAACTTAAAAGATTTTTCGGTCAAGTCTGATCCTGCCGAGAAGAAAACCTCACTATTAACCAAAATGTGAGAATACAAGTACTGAAACCCCATATTCCGAACACCCCAAAACATACACCATGCAAGATTAAGAGAAGCTCAAAGTCTCACTAAAAGAAAGCTCTCTCTAAGCCTAGTTTGGCTAATGTTTATAAACTATTTAAAATCAATCAAATCACTTTTTATCCACAAATTTTATAGGTTCCACGAGCAGTATCCACTTATCCAAACACTCAACTCAAAAAAATTAAAAAGTGAACTGTTTATAATTCAAATATGGATGGGGAACATAAACTCAAGAGCTCCTCTTATAGGAGCACACAGTGAGAGCTAATTAATCTTCATTGGATGTGGGACAAGAAAGAATCCTATTACATGTAGGATAGATAATTGTTCAAAGCCACTGGGAGAGAAGAAAACTCTAATCCTATTCTATTTAAAATTGCTCAAATCCACAGTTAACACTTTGTACAGGCAGGTTGTTGGAATACGGTGAATACTCAAATCATATTTTGTAGGAAGTGCCCATGAGAAAATTAAAAGCAAAGGAAAAATATACATGTTAGGTCAAAAATTGAAGACACGTATCAATCAAGAAACTCGAGAAAATTTATCTTCCTCAATTTCCTATAATAGGCCTTTGAATAAGATGGTTACCAGAATCAAGTGCTGACTTTCCTAGAATGTGAGATTTCCCAAGAAAAGAGTAGTAATAACAGAGTGTTCAAATCAGTTTGCATAAGCAGTGTACATTTAGTTTGATCTGAATGAAATTAACTTACAATACCCAGCACTAAGGAAACTGTAATTGAAGAAAAAGAAAGATAAATAATGAACTGAATTTCATGTTCAAACTTAATAATACATGCATGCGGACCTAATTAAGAAATTATTGGCTTAATTTTAAGTTTTTCATACACTTTCTATGACTTGCTAAACCGTTCATTTAAAAAAAAAAAAAGAAAGGAAGGAAGGGGTGGGGGGTGGGGGTGTGGAGATTATCGAAATTAATGCCATTAAAACTGTATGAATTTTTACTTCTGCATTTGTATCTTTAATTTCACATGCTCTTGCACATGAGAACAAGAGACAGAAAGAAAGAGAGATAATCAGCAAACAAACTTGTATTCTTCTTTTCTTATATATTTTTAACCAAAATTAAGAAGGGAAATATTCATAATTCGTGTTTAAATACGAAGTAATTAAGGATATCTGTACGCTATAAAACTGGATTTATTACCAATAAATGAATATTTGATTATGGATCATGCCCGTGGCCAAGACGAAGCTCCAAATCTACTTCATTTTCCTTCGCGTTTACGTTTTCGTTCTTTCCATCTCTTCTAGGTGGGGGACCGATCCTCAGACTGAAGTTTTCATCCTTATGATCATCGAAAAATGTAATATTTTCCTGTGGCAAATTGTTCTGAGGAAGATCATCATGAGACGACAAAGTAGAGTTTGATGATGGCAAGCAGACTTGATAGTTCCTCACAGCCGTAAAATTATTTCTATCACTGGATGGAACTGGAGGGAAAAATCTTGAATCTAAGAAATCTTCATCGTTATATTTATTCTGAATTGAAGATCCCTCCTGTTTTTTGGGCTTCGCTTTGGCTTTATCTTTCCTGTGTATATTCATGTGCCCTCCTAAAGCTTGCGCGTTCGTGAAGCCGCGCTTGCAGAAATTGCACTCGTATGATCTTCCAACACCTGCGTCGTCATCGTCGTTGATTTTCTCCTTCTGATGATCACTTTCTTGGCCTGAATTTGTGTCGGAACTCATATGCTTTTCGGGCTTCATCTCAAACAAATTTTGCATCCAGAAAGTCTCCCTAGGAAGTTGAAAATTACAAGAGCAAAGTACTTTACAGTGGAAATTATAATATGACGTTTGAAGAGAAAAGGGTGGACAACAATCAGCCTTATATTGTCTATATTTTATTTTGTCTTTTGTGATTTCTTTTTTCCTCGAGCCGGCTTGGATACGTGCTGTATCTCGTCAAATTTTTATTTTGTTTTCAACACCCATTTTCCCCCTTCTTAAGGCTCAAACAAAATGTCAATAGGGCATTACTTAGTCTCCATATATATTGGTAAAAATAGAAAGTACTGTCATTGGAATTGTTTTGTTTCTATTTAGAGCTTGTTTGTCTCCCACTGTTGGGAGAAGAATGAAGTTTTGAATATTATTTTTTGAAAAATGTGTGGTTAAAATTTAAAATAACTTTTTTGGTTTGTGTGTAGAATATTTTATTGGATGAATATGTGGTGAGGAATCATACTGTGACAAACAGAATTTTAGATTAATGATAGACAAACATGGACTTAATTGTAGAACAAAACTTGTTCTAGATGAACTTGATTGTGACCTCATACATTCATTAAATTCATTACTTATTAGTCAAGCTCATAGGAATATAAATAAGGTTTCTACATGCAGTATGGTTCAAAGGTAGTGTTATATAAGTTCAATTCTTAATAATTGCTTTTGAATCGTGAAGAGAGATCAAATTAATGTATGTGATTCGACCATTGATATTTCACATACGACTATAAATGTAACAACACCACCAAATTCCGGGACACAATTTAATGTTTTATTTATTATGTTAATTTATTTAATTAGGTTTTAGAGGGTTAGATACAAATTTTATTAGAGTCAAGGGCAAGGGTGTTGGTTTTTTGGCTTGTTTTGAATTGAACAAAGACACTATTGAGATATTTTCATTGGAATCAATTTTCGTTGACCTCAAATTCTCAACCATTCATAGAAATTCATGTAATAAAGCATAATGTAACCATTCAGTAGGATAACAATATTTTCATTACATAATTTTTATTGTGTGCAAGGATAACAACATTGGAAATAAATAAATTACTCGTATTTCTTATGCAACACAATGTCCCCGTGCTTAATGTCTTATTCTAAGTACTTTCTGTATCTAGAACATATACATCAAGAAATAAAAAATTATTCAACAGTGGTAAATTATGCCTGAAAATATTTGAAAAGAATGAATTGATGTAGCACGAAGTATTTCACATAAAACACACGTCTTCATGTGTGTAAAATTTTTTAGCTGGTTCCTTTCGGACAGAACAGACGGCCGAGGTTACGCGTTATTAATGGAGGCTGCTAACTGTACTTAATTTGACTTTCTTAATTTGGATATATCAGTACAAGAAGACGGCCATTGACAGAGATTACAACATGCATTTGAAATTGTAACGGACAAATTGAAGTACAACATCAATGAAAATAACACAAGTGGCTTTTGTAGATTACTGTTTCCAGTGGGTACAGTTCATTCCCAGTTGGATATGAACATGAACGTTAACATGAACATTCTATTTGACGAAATCTGTGTTGTTTTCAACGACGTTTTGCATCCAACCTTATTAATTAATTCATCTCAGTTTGAATAGTCAAGCACTTTGATTTGAGAATATAACAAGAAAATAAGAAAAAGTATGAATTTATAGATCAAAAGTAAAGAGCAATTAATTTCAACTTGGTGAGTTTGATTTGGGTTGTGTACATGCACTATGACTTCAATTCCACCTCTCTCTCTTTTTTTTTATTTTATATCAATTTTCGAGTATGCATGATTTACTTTGATGAGCAACGATCCTATTTTGTTTAATAATCTCTATCGAGTGGGATTAAAAATATTCTTATAGACAATCTTCCTATAAAGAGCATCAGGGAAGGTATCCCTAAGTCTAGAACTTTCTACCTCAAAGTCACGTAACATATTGTGGGAATTGCCCTAGGTAGACATTATAACAAAGAGAATTACGAGAGAGAGAGAGATGAAGGTAGAACGCGTGTCTAAGATAGAAGATAGAATCGCCAAAGAAAGAGCAATGAGAAAAAAATAAGATACGAACCCATAAAAGGAAGAACGCATCTATATATTCTAACAGGGAGTGTTAGGGGTGTCAATTTTGCTCGTTAGCTCGGGCAGCCCGTGGCTCAATCTGAAAAAAGCCCGATCCGACCCAATCGAGGCTCGAGATAGCTTGTGTCACAGGCTATTTTCCATCCATGAGGGCCAACCTTAAAAAAATAATAAATAAATAAAATCAGATAGTTACACGTTGCCCGACACATATTGTAGGCAAGTAGCTGCTGTTAGCTTTAGAAAATAATCTAAAAAAATTAAAAAAAACAACTGACAAGCCTGCTTAAAAGAAGAAAAAAAAATTTGTTGGCCGGCTCGACAAGCCCTGAGCCAAAAGCTTGGGTCAAACTTAATTTTCTTGGTCGAGTAAAAGCTCGGCTCGGGGAAAAAAAAAACTTGAAACATTTTTACTCGAGCATCAAGTTTCGACTCGACTCGTTGACACCCCTAGGAAGTGTGAGCCGTTGGATTGTGTACTTAAAACAATCGTAATCGTTCAAATTATCCGACAATCATAACCGTCCAATATTTCTTCAAAAATATAAACTACAGCCAATAAATTTTTTAGGGCATTATTTTATTCATTATTATTGAGTTTTACTATGCTATATCACATTTGTAGTGTGAAGTTATATTAGAAACACGCGTTCATACTTAGAGTTTTATCTCAATAGATCAACCTTCTTAAAAGTAGCTCAAATTCTTTTCTTCCTTGATATTTTATATACTTAATCAATACCCTTAACAACATATACACTTGTAGACAACATGTCTCAGAAACTATTTTTTTGAAATTATTACGATAAGGATGAAAATATTTCTTTAGATTTCTGTAAGTTTATTAAAAGGAAAAAAACGTGTAGGAATTTTTTAAATTAGATTATCCCAAAGAGAAAAAACTTGAGTTGAAGGATCATATATTAACCAGTGTTCTAAAAATCTTGTCTAAGAGGCATCTAGGCACGAGGCTCGGATGAAACGTCACATCTTGACAATGAGCGCCACTTTATTAATTTTTTTAATATTATTTTTTCTTTTTTAAAAAAGTCATTAATTTGACTTTAGTTTTAATTTTCTAAATGACTTTATCTATACAAAAGTAAAAATGAAAACTTAAAAAATTTCAAGTAAGATTTATCTAGTTGAAATTATGAAAAATAATCTAGCTTTTTCATTTTGAAAATTTAGAAATTATATAATTAACTAATCGTTGAAATTATTAAGTAAATATAATATTTTTATAATTACAGATGTTTGGTATGTACTATATTAATTATTAAATAATTTTTAAAATGACTAAAAATTAAAATTAATTTTAAAATTGAAAAAAAAAAACGTATCTTTACGCTAAGTTCGTAAAGTTTGAAGTTTAGCCTCCACGCATAGCCAGATTTTACCTTTTTTTAGAACATGTATATTAAGAGCTAAATTGTTTGAAGGTATAAGTCTGCACAACATTAAGGTCTTTTATATTTTCTTTACAAATATAATTTTAAGTGTTACTGAATGTATCACAGAACCATCAATGATTGGTAAATCGATGAGTCCATTGCAATCCCTTCAAAAATATTATAAAGACCTTATCTTTTAATACAATAAAAATCAACCCAACTTGGATCAACATAGACAAGAAACCTAGATGAAGGGAAGTTGAAGTGGTAACGGGGCTGGACCCAAAGATAGTAAAATATTTGGTCCCTACTCTCGCCTCACCCCTACCCTACCCTATCCTACCCTACCTCCGCCCTCGCCCTCGCCCTCGCCCTCGCCCTCGCCCAGGCCTGGCATTTATTTTCCACAAGGTATTTTAGAAAGAAATCACATAACTTCTATAAATTCCAAAAAATAAACATTTGGTCAACTCATCAATCAATGATAATTTCACGGCTAGGCTTAGCAATTATTTTTCTTGTTGGTGCCGTAAATGGTCTGGCAGTAAAGATAGCAGGCTCAAATTAATGTTACACTTTCTTTCACATTTTGTATACAGAGAATTCGATCGTAGGCCCATGAATTCCTCTGTAGCAAGCTCCAAAAGGGCCAAGTTTTCATTTTTCAGGATCTGAATTTAGGTTCAATTTCGAAGCAAATTAAATTACAAAAATATCCAAAATTTGCGAAAGGGTGGATGATGTAGGTGGAAGCATAAAACAATGATGACCATGAGATCGAAGTTATGTTCGATTCCAAAAAAATATCGCAACATGATCATCTTCTAGTTTATATTGATTCCTTCGAATACTAGAACACGAGGTATTAAAGACTCGTTGATTTGTGCGAATATCGAGAATTTGGGTCTAAATGTCTCCAATTTTTATTTATTATCAATAAAGTCAAAAGCCAAGAATACAACTCTGCGGCTACTTAAAAGAAAGTCCAATCAACAATCATAATTGAAATTGCATTTCTAGTCCCTGAGCTCAACAAATCATAAGACACCCACTAGGGAATATCAATAAAAAACATTAAAAACATAATTAAAAAAAAAAACGATCTTAAGCAGGGGTAGGGGGGAATGAAATAAAAGAACAGGACGATTTAATGATGATAATATTCATGAAACATAAAAAAAGTTTGCACTACTAATAATTACATTGTCGTGCCAAAGGCCGTGCTAGTAGCCGTGAAGGCATTCAGCTATATGAATAGTACAGTGTAATAGTCAAACTTTTACTTAGATAAAGTTACAATAAGAGCGTGTTTGATTGATATGGAAAACATCTCTTAGAAAAGAAAATATTATCCTAATTTTGAAGAAAACAAAACCTTACTCCTCCAAAGATAATGTTTTCCTTAAAAACAAAGAAAATTAGTCATATTTTAAAAAGTTAGAAAATATTTTCAATCGAAAAAATAGCAATCAAACACTTCAAAGTAAGAATTTAGGTAAAAAAAAAAAAACTGGTATTTTCCATAAAAAAATTAATGCAATCAAATACACCCTAAGTTATGTATTACTCCACAAAGTAAATAGAATTTTAAGCAAGAAAGTTCATTCAAGAATATTATCTTTAAAATGGAATTGCACAATTTTCGAGTTAAAATAAAAAATTAAACATAAATTCAAGTTCTAGACCTATATATTAAGGTCGATCATGGCATATCCTAAATATCGGACAGGAAGATAAAGATTTATTACAGAATATAGACGCATATAAAATGTCCAACATTTAGAAAAGGAAACGTGCTGACTAGTTTGCTAATGAAGTACTATCTCAACCCACAAGTTTGGAGTTCATAGAAAGGCGGAATCTTGGGCTACTTAACATATTAGACCGGTAAGACGATCTCGATGATCGACACCGCGTTGCATAATAAATGAGTCGATCGAGGACCAATTCCACAATTATTTAGATTAGCCTTTTACATAATGTTTAAATTTGGTTGATTATAATATTAAGGTTAAGATTTCAAAGCAGATAAATGATGTTATACGTGTTCCAATCTCTCCGTATATACTGAGTTTTGATATATAGGAGAAAAATAAACATCAAATATATGTGAGAGTGTGTTGAAAATAATATTTAAATGATATGCATTTGATCCAATCTAACGACATAAGAAGATCTTCAAATATAAGATGTTCTCTATTTTAAGAAATTAATGATTAAACTATATTTTGTCTAAACTTTTCAAATGTGTCAGAAATGGCGCCTTTTCAATTTTTGCTCAAATGTTCCTTTTAAACGGGGTGGGGTGGAAAAGGGTGAACTTTTTATATTTTTGGCTTCATAAACTTTTCTACAATTTATTTTTTAGTTTTGGTTTCTTTTTAAGTGAAGAAAGTCATTTGACAAAATTGTCCCTAGAAATAAAAATAAAACAAGGGAAATTACATTGAACCCATTAACTAATGGCCCTTTTGGATGGATTCAGTCCAAAAGGACCATTTGTGTGAAAAATGAAAACGTTTGGTACCATTTGTGTTTCATTTGAAAAGCTTGGACTAAAATGCAATTTGAGCAAAGATTTGACACCATTTATGCCAATTTTCCACTAATAAATGTTTCTTGGAAAAAGCATAAAAATTTTAATTTCTAAATTTAAATATATTCTATATTATGCATAAAATAAAAGTACTCTATAAATAAAAAAGTTTCGTAAAAATACTTTTTTAAATCAAGTTATTTAACGATAGATGATAAAGCAAATTAAGTCCATGTTTGTCTACCATTAATCTAAAACATTGTTTGCTACAGTAAGATTCTCCACCATACATTCATCCAATAAAACATTCTATACACAAACAAATAAAGTTACTTTAAATTTCAACCACACATTCTCTAAAAAATACTATTCATTACTTCATTTTTAACACAATAATGAGTGAATAACAATGCCTAAATACAATTCACTATTTCGAGGACGAAAGAGGAGAGGGATAAAGATATGTTTTGAAGTATGTGAATGTCGTGTCTTTCTTTTAGTTGTCATTCGATGAGTTTAAGGAAATGTGATAAGACTTTTGAATCCTTGGCAAATTGTCGGGACAACCTTGCTACAGTGACATAATCAATTACATGCTCAGTGACAGAAAAACATTCATCCAATAAAACATTCTACACACAAACAAATAAAGTTACTTTAAATTTCAACCACACATTCTCTAAAAAATACTATTCATTACTTCATTTTTAACACAATAATGAGTGACAAACAATGCCTAAATACAATTCACTATTTCGAGGACGAAAGAGGAGAGGGATAAAGATATGTTTTGAGTATGTGAATGTTGTGTCTTTCTTTTAGTTGTCATTCGATGAGTTTAAGGAAATGTGATAAGACTTTTGAATCCTTGGCAAATTGTCGGGACAACCTTGCTACAGTGACATAATCAATTACATGCTCAGTGACAGAAAAGACATGTGTCAATATATGATTTGACAGTTTGAACCAAAAAAAAAAAAAACAGTTAATACCACCATGCCACAACACCCTATCACATCACCTCCTATCATTGACCCTAACCAAAGAACATTATTCTTGTGGGGAACATGCAAACTAACAGATATTAGAATCATTTGTTGACATGGCCACAGTGAAGGTACGATTCAAGTTTATATCACAACAGACATGAATTTTAATTTCATACTATGAAAAAAGCTAATAATATGGTTTTTTACCATCATCAAACAAGGGGACAATCTAAAAATCTTGCTAATTTATAAAATGTATTAAAAATTTTAATATTTTTCAGGGGATATAATCATGTAATGTGTATGAAATAAGCTATATCAATCTACTATTCTAAAATATATTATTCAGAAATAATGTGTATCAAATAAGCTCAAGAATAAATCTTAGATGGGAACCAGTGCTAGCTTGGGGAGCTCTCATTGGTCGACATCTCTTCTCATGTGACACGGAAACGTACATTAAACACACTCGCACATTGCATTGTATGTGGCAATACAGAGTGATGAGTGATGTTTTGTTGAATGACAACATCAGACGAGAGTCGAGCACAATGACTTATAGAATGTTTTATAGATCATAAATCAAGTATACTCGTCCTCTAACAAATTTTTGGGATAACGGGGGCATAATAAACAAATCATTAGGTTAGGGTAAAATTCACATTGCATAGATATGAAACAATAATCAACATATGTAAGGTTTTGTGCTACAATAATAACATTGATATTCTAACATGGAATCCTAATATTGATCATAGCTCAAATAATCAATTTGACTATTTAAATCTCAAATGAGTAGTGGAAAGATTAATATTCTCAAACAAACCATCAATATCGTATACGAGCATTTTACAGATAAATCTCACATTACTTAAATACACCTTTTAGAATACAACCCCAAAACTCAATACATGTCATCACACAATGCTTTGCGATCACGATTAGTGAAAGTCACATATCAATAATATGGATAGACCATCATATACATGACCATTTTGGAAGTAAATTAGAGGTGTTTTGAGGAAGGTAAAATAATATTAATTTGCTGCTGCAGTTCTCATGGGAACATCTTGAAAGCTGCTCATTTTCAAGCTACCAATATGGAATCTTAACAGTGTAAAATTTCCTGTTTTCTAGCTATTCTTCAAATTGGCTATAGAAAAGTAATAATAAATAGCTAACCCTAGAACTAGTAGGCCAACCAACCTCAAGAATATACTAAAGTAAAATCTAAAGGTAACCAAGCCGAAGTTCCAAATCCAAGTCTTCCTTTGGTTCACGAATTGAGCCAATTTCTGATTTCTTGGCAACTTCACAGTTTTTTTCTTGCTCTAGATTTTTGACCCCGGAAAGTGATTTTGAGGTTTTCACCTTCAACAATTTTTTTGTTAACGGCCTCGAATGATTTACTGGAACAGCACCTTTACCCCATCTCTTTTCAGTGAAAGTGGCAGAAAAACAAGAAGGCATAGAGGAAAGAGAGGGAGGAAATATTTGAGGTAATGTGGAATTAAAAGGTGGAAATTTTGCCAGTGTAGATAAGGATGAAATGCTAGGGTTAGGGTTCATATTTTCATAAGGATTAGGGTTCAAATTTTTATAAGGATTAGGGTTAGGGTTGAAATTTTGATTAGGGTTTGGTTCAAGATTAAGGTTTAGAAGTGAATACTGACCATTATCGCTTGGTGGAGACTCTCTCATTCTGGCTCTTTCTCTCCTATGAACATTCATATGACCACCAAGAGCTTGAGCAGATTTGAACTCTCTCTTGCAAAAGTTGCAAGTATAAAATCTTGGTGGCCATGAAAATTCACCAAATAAATCTCCTCCTCCAATGCACTCATCACTGCAAAAATCCAATGAATCTGTAACCTTCTTAACATTCATTTCTTTCATGCTTCTGCTACAAATGCTATGCCTTCAAGTAAAATCTGTTTCTCCAAGATGTCTGATGATAAAGTCAGTCCAAGCAAGATTGAGAGAGAGAGAGAGAGAGAGAGAGAGAGAGAGAGAGAGAGAACAAGAAGAAAAGTTAAAAGATGAGTCACTTATTAGGGAGATGGGATGATGTCAAAGAGCTTGGACATGTGACACACATAAGACACGATGTTGACATGTTTCGTAAGGCGACATATACTAAAGGGCAGTATTAACTAAGAAAAACTAAAATTTTATTAATTGTGTTATAGTTAATATTGCATATTAAACATATGTTCTCTGTTCTAGTGTGTGTACCAAGAGAGAAGTCAAAGGGTGAGTCATTGACTCTAAATACATGGGATGATGACACAGAGGTTGGACTTGAGACACACACGAAGCAGTATTGTTGATGACATGTTCGATAAGGTAAATAATCAATAGTATTTTTTGAAAATACAAACATGGGATCAGAAAATAAGGATAACCTAACCAATCAAACGCATTGGGAATTGAAGATAACACTTTGACTCTAAACATTGCGTGTCATTGTCAAGCACCTTGTAAAATACTGTATTGGTTGATCATGATATCGTTAATGTTTCCTCAGTTTTAATAATAATTAGTAAAAAGTCCTACAATCTTGTTTCCTTTACTGTATATGATCGTCTAGTACTATATACCAATGTGTTGGGTGGTGTAGGGGGTTTGCAGATTATACAGAAGTAGAGGCCATCAAATTCCAAGCCAGAACTGAGAATTTCTATTGGATGGAATTAATGAGTGCATGTTCCCTATGTTTGGTCATTACTTGCTAAATGTAGAGCCTGGCCAAGCCAATTTTCCAGTTTGGGAAACAGACCTAGTGGATGTTCCCGACTCTTCTTTATATTTGTGCGTCACTCTTTACGTCATATTCAGTAAAATAATTATATAACTGCATTTGGTGAACAATTTCCCATGCTTTTTATCATAAAAAATTTGTTGGGATCTAGATTGGTCCACGGGAATAATAGTAATTGATGCCACCGAAAATAGTGAACTTGCTATGGTGTGGTTTTCTTCTAGTTACGAATCCAAAATGTTGAATGTATGGAATTATCTTTCTTTAACACAAATTGACGTTCTCGGCAAGGTCTTTGGAGCTTCGGGAGTAGAAATTTCAGCTTAGTCAAAATTATTGTTAGGTCTAAAGTCTTGACAAGTTTCGTGTCCAAATATCATTTCATCGAATTGTAATTTGGTTGAGTTGACGGATGTTGGTAGTTGCTTGAGAAGTGCAAGATGTGCGCTCAAGAAGGCAATCGATGAACTTCAAGTGAGGGCTCAGTAAATATTTCAGAACAAGGACGCCTAATATCTGTCCAAAGGGCGCTTGACCACCCTTCTTCACGGGAAAACCCTGATTCACTTATTTCAACCTCTAAACACTCCTAAACCACCTAGAAATGTCAAATACCTTATATACACAACAAAAATTCAATTCTTTTTGGGTGGTGGGGAAAAGTACATTGAAGAAAAAACAAATTCTTGCCAAAAATTTTCTTGTTTCAACCAAAATCAAAACCCCACAAAACTTCTCTACCGAATAGCCTTTAATGTTCTGATGAGTATGAGAAGTGACACGAGTTTCAGTTAAGAAAGAACAAATTCTTTCTCGGTGATCCACAAGGGGGGAAAAAGTCGAGATGCTCTAGAACTGGTGGTGCTGGATCACACAACCGAAGAGTTCTTTGGTAATTATAGATTAAAAGTTAGAATCTACTAAGATTTAGTTGTGTCTAGATCATATCTGTAAATTCAATCTTTTCTAATAGATCATTTATAGGCATAGGATATCCTGAGGTTTTTTCTTTTGAAGAAGAGTTCTTCAAGGCTTTTTCCTTCGTAAACAATTGTCGGTGTTATCTACTTTCAAGCGTTTGCCTACGTGCTTCACAATAGCCGTGCTATAAATTGATTTCGATACATCTAGATTTAATAATTTTTTACATGTTGCAAATGATTGGTAATAAAATTAAATTCCACATATTACATGTATACACCCCATCTAGGTGTTTAGTGGATCGAACCGCGTTTATTACGATTTTAATATTATAGAAGAATATTGATAGTTGGCGCATTGTTTAAGTAGCCCCAATGTTCGCTTTACATTTAATAATAGGGCAAGAATGATTAGGCTTAGAGAAAAAGGGAGAACTGATTATCGTAATCATCTTCTTGAAATTGTGCAACGGCAAACGAGTGTAACTCTTTCGTTGAAATTGAATCACCCTAAATCGTATGTTCTTTAATTATTTTGATTTCATGTTTTACGTTTGCTCTCGACTATAAAATTAGTTTCTTGATCGATAACCAAAAATCATCATAAATCTGAATTGAAGCCTTCTCTCCAATAACATCTTCACAGGTCTACAATGACCCATAATTACCCTACAATTAGGTTTAGTTTGTTATTGAAAATACTGCAAAGATTAATTCATGCAATGATGACAAATAAGTAGCAGTAATTATAATCAGTGGCAGCCAAATTCATTAAAAAAGCTGTGAATCAAAAAACTTTGCTTTTTTTGCAGAAAATAAGTAAGTTTTGATAGAGCATCCAAACAAACAAAAGATTGCACTACATTTGGAGAGATTTAGTGAGTGACTGGTAGCCAATGAAATGAATCAATCCTATTCCAGATGTAGTTGCAGTTTTCTTAGGTTACACAGCCCAAATTGCAGGAATTGTCAACAGTGGAAAACACAAACAGGTACATATACATACAATCAAACTTCTTTTTAAATCCTACCAAATATTTAAGAGGTCAAAATGTTCAAACGGGACCATATAATTTCGTAAGCCATGGTCTCAAGGATAATTAAATTCAGATATATGTCATGCTCCTTGACAAATTTTGTTCCTATCCAGCATCGATATTTGGCAATACGGAAGTCAACATTAAATGATAAATTATATTAATATATTGATATATCATATGTTAAACATCCCTCATACTATATAGCATTAAAACCCTAATCCGCCAATGTCTTGTTTATTCATTATTTGTTGTTGAGTAGGTTTCATCTCAATTTTATAAGAACGCTATTCAAGCTATAACTGGAGCAATATTTTATTTTTCTAATAGAATCTTCCCATCAAAGCAATATCTTTTAAACCCAAGAAAAAAATGTAGAAAAAGGCATAATTACTTAACTAGAACTTCAAGAAGGCAAAGGGGCATATTGATTTTGTGCTTCTCTTTAATTAGCAGACCCCTTTGGCTTTTTTTTTGTTGATTGCTGTCTTGTCTGAATAGCACTTCGGTTTTGAAGAAGTTGAGGAAACAGTAATTTACATGGGAACTATCAAAAATTTGTTACTTTTATGTCTGCATGGAATAATTTGTACGAATGAATTGTTTTATGAGTTACGTTTTAGTTTATGATTGGTGGAAATATTGTATTAATCCACGAGATGCTATTTGTGAATTTTGAGGTGATAAGAAATAAAGTATACATTTCACATTTTTATGCCCATGTTTGAAGACTCGTTTTTCTTTAGAGAATGAAATCATTTTCAAGCCCACATTTTTTTCAATAAAATAATTTTATAAATTTAAAATTTTTTTTTATTTTTTAANCACGTTATAGATCTACCCTAGTCTATACATATAAAAGAGGCTAACTTTTGTCAAGGGTAATTAGCACATAACGTCATCACCTTTCATTATTATTGTGAAAAATATTCATACCTTTCATTTTTTGACATTTTCGCCCTTATTTCCATATTTCATTGAGCAAAAAGTCATTTTCATCCATTTTCTCAATTAAAAATTGTGAAATGACGAAAATACACTTTCCTTTAAATAAAGCAAAAGGAAAAAAAAAGTTTAATTGCAATCATAGTCCTAATTTTTTTGAAAAGTGCAAATAAGTCATATAAATTATTAAAAATGTAATTAGTACATAATGTCTCTATTTTTCACATTTATTAGGAAAAACGTCATCAGCTTTCATTTTTTGACATTTTCACCCTTAATTACACATTTGATTGTGCAGATCATCATTTCCATCCATTTTTATCTAATTTCTCAATACAGAGTTGTGAAATAATGAATATACCCTTATATATATTATTTTAATTTTTATTTCTTTAATAATTTATTTGGGACTCGTTTGCACTTTTTTTTAAAAATGGGACTATGATTGCAATTAATTCTTTAGCTTTTTTATTTAAATAGGAGGGCATATTCATCATTTCACTTTTTTATTGAGAAATTGAATGTAAATGAATAGAAATGATGATTTGAGCAATCAAATGTATAATTATGGGAGAAAATGTCAAAAAATAAAATGTATGAACGTTTTTTGTAATAAGGGTGAAAGGCAGAGACATTATGTGCTAATTACCATTTTAGTAATTTATTTGAAACTCATTTGCGCTTTTCTAAAAAATTGGGACTATGTTTGCAATTAGTTTTTTTTCTTTTTCCCTTTGTTTATTTAAATTAAAGGGTATTTTTGTCATTTTATAGTTTTTAATTGAGAAAATGGATAAGAATGACCTTTTGCGCAATGAAATGTGAAAATAAGGATGAAAATGCCATAAAATAAAAGGTAAAAACGTTTTCCATAATAACAGTGAAAGGTGAAAACGTTATGTGCTAATTACTCCTTTTGCAAATGTTCAAAGAGGTCAAGTGTCAACCTCTAACCATCGTCAACGTCCTTTTTTTCCCTCTTCACACAACATCACCTCATCTCCATTTTCACATGCTCTTTTCCTTCCACACATTACCATCACCTCATCCATTTACACACGAAAACTCATAAAACTCTAGCCATTCTGTCATTCTGATTTGCCTAACCCATAAAAGGAACAATTCGCTTAATCATAACACCGTTCATCTATCGATCTCTCATGAAGAAGTTATTTGACTGACCTTGAACGAGATCTTCTCATACAAATCATTCACCCTTAGTTCAAATATGCAAAACAAAGAATTTATGTTCGTCCAATGTCGTTTTCTTTACTATAACTAGGCCGGGTTTGGCCCTTTTATATTATTCTAATCACCAACCCTTTTATTGGTATGATTATTAATTGTTTTACAAATTATTTCAAATATTCGTAGTGGGTTTCTGATTTATGGATTTGATTGGTTTTATTTGTTAATTTTTTGTTGCAATGGCTGTTTGTGCCCCTTGTATTACTATTACCAGAAGCATTCGGTGAATTATTTTTTGCTCGGATTGTTCACTGCTTCTGTTGCTTTCACGGTAGGCTTGACTTGAGTATTCACCAGTGGTAAATGATTTTGTTCTTCATTCACTTATTTATTTTCATGTCTCTTTTTATAAAAAGTTGGTAATTGAGATGGAGGTTTTGGATATCATCTTGTCATTGTAATTATAGATTGTTGATTGGAGTACGAGTTGCAAAGAAATTCAAGAAGCCTTCTTTTACTAGAAATGAACTTTTAAGTTGTGGCTTTATGACAAAATTTGCATACTATGATGTCAAGTAGTAATTGTAAGGGTTTTAATCGAACATGTGGGTTTATATGTGAAATATTGTGTATTAAATTAAAGGCTATCAATTTTAGTGAAACCCGTTTAAAGTAATCTAATAAGGTTTCAGTATTTTAGGATTTGAAATATCTAATTAAAGTACAAGCATTTAGATGTACAGATCAGACATGTTCCTAATATCATGATGGACAGAATTAGATTAATGGGCCGTTAGTGTGTGTGTGTGTGTGTGTGTGTGTGTGTGTGTGTGTGTGTGTGTGTGTGTATATATATATGTGTGTGTGTGTGTGTGTGTGTGTGTGATTCTAATGANGGTTATGGTCCCTGGATCATACGTGAATTGTTCATTCTATTCTGATTCCCATCATTAGAGACAAATAAAGAACTATGTGTTGATCTAAAGACTAAAGTCGCAGGATTCATTTATTGCATTAATCATGTCTGATTCAGGTACGCTTTCGCTTCAATTTACAAATTCTTGA
This sequence comes from Fraxinus quadrangulata, assembly GCA_903798255.1. Classification (NCBI taxonomy): domain Eukaryota; kingdom Viridiplantae; phylum Streptophyta; class Magnoliopsida; order Lamiales; family Oleaceae; genus Fraxinus; species Fraxinus quadrangulata. The sequence goes on from CAIGRB010099746.1 coordinate 70,465, forward strand.
TGATCCAACATAAACGAGCATTATGACGGTAAAGTATTTTCCCAACAAGTGGTATCATAGCATATTCCTGTTGAATCATTGAGAATCAAAATTTTAATTTGATTCTTGTGTAATTTCATGATTTTCGAATTTAGCAATTTTGGACTTTTTTTTTTAAATTTGAAAAAAAATCGGTTGATTTTCCAAAATTTCAATTCAGTTTTTTTTTAAAAATTCGACAATTGGCTGAGCCGGCAGTGTGCGCCGCTGCAGGTGCTATTGTGCATAGTGCTCGCTGCTAATGGCGAGCACTACGTCGGTTTTTAGGGGCGGCGCTCGCCAAGTTTCCTTCCCCATCTCTCATTTTTCCCTTTTTTTTTTTAGGATTTAGTGGATTTTGGGGGCTGGGGCTTGGACTGTAAATTTAAAAACTAAGGCCCTTGTTTGTAATTTTAGATTAAGGCTAGGGTTGCAATTTTAAAATATGAATTTTTATTGATATAGCCCCTTAAGTTTAAAACTTGGTAATTCAACCCCTTAATGTTAAAATTCATTCAAATTGAGCCTTTAAAATTTGGGGTTTAATAATTCAGTCCCTAAATTCTGAAAATTAATTAATTTGAGCCATTAAAGTTCTGAATTTTATAATTAAGCTTCTAAAAGTTCATAATTTTTTTAAATTGGCCCCTAAAATTCTGGATAATTAATTTTTGATTCCTAAAGTTTTGAATTATTAACCCTTAGGCCCCTAAAATTTCAAAATAAATTAAAAATGCAAACTCAGTTATTTTCTTTTTCAAATTTGGTACTAGGGACTTTTTGGAAAGGTATAGTATTCGAAAGTGAATTAATTGAAGCAATATGTTACCAAAACTTCTCTTGTGAAAATTAATTAATTTAGAATATTAAAAAGTGTTTGTGTGTGTTATTCATGCGAATATTTGATCGACCAAAAGAAATGTCAATATTTGGCCAAATTGTATATACACTTGTGGTGATAAATATGTGGCGATTATTTGGTTTAACGTGTGATAAATAAATCGATCCAAAGAAATGTTTATTAATTAACATGTTTATTTATTGTTAATGTTTGCTCACTATACCAAGAGTACCACTTACAATTCAATATTTATCTCCAAAAATCAAATAGTGATGTTGTGCTAGGTGTCTTGTGATGTGCCTAATATTATTTGAAATTATTATTTACATATTAAGGATTGTGAGCTCTTTCAATTAATCATTCTCTAATTTAGTATTAGGTTCTGCTGCAATATCTCTACTAGCATCAATTCAATTTCAATACTTAATGGTACCAACTTTAAGGCATGGCAAGAGAACATAACGATTGTTTTCGGAGTCATAAATCTAGACCTTGCTTTACGGGTCAATCAACCTACTGCACTTACTGATAAGAGTTTCGCTGATGACAAGAGAGAGGTGAAAAATTGGGAACAATCGAACCGTATAAGCTTGATGGTCATAAAGCATGCTATTCCAGAGCATTTCAGGCCACTATGTCTGGTAAAGTGATTACGGCTAAGGGTTTCCTTGAAGACATTGAGAAGAGGTTTACCAAAAATGAAAAAGTTGAAACTAGTATACTTTTGGCAAACCTTATCTCAATGAAGTACAAATGAAAAGGAAACACATGGGAGTATATTATGGAAATGTCTCACACTACTTTAAAATTAAAGGTATTCAAGTTGGATTTATTTGAAAACTTGTTAGTGCACTTGGTTCTGATATTCCTTTCGGCATACTTCAGTCAATTCAAGGTGGGCTATAATTATTAAAAGGACTCATGATCCATAGATAAAAAGTGCTCATTTAGCCATCACCTCTAAAAACAAAAGGAACAAGAAAATGAAAACTGATAAGGAAGCTGGGGGTACAACACAAAAGAAACAGTATATGGAACAAACTGAGGGTAGCTGTTTCTTTTGTGAAGCTACAGGTCATAAAAAGAAAAACTTACCACTATCACGGATGGCGTGCCAAGAAAGGTATTATTCTTCATTTAGTTTGTTCTGAGGTTAATTTAATTTTAGTACTTAGACACTCTTGGTGGATAGATTATAGTGCAACAACTCACATCAGTGTATTTATGCAGGGTTGCCTGAGTTGTCAAAAACTAAATGATGGTGAAAGATACATCTATGTTGACGACGACAAGACAGTAGAAGTAAAAGTAATAGAAAAAATTAGATTATTGTTAACGAATGAATTTTATTCGGATCTTAATAAGACATTTATTGTACCATCTTTTAGACGTAATTTGATTTTTATTTCTGCTTTGAACAAATCTGGCTATTCTTGTTTATTTGGAAATGGAATATTTATTTTGTTTCATGATTCAAAATTGGTCGGTTCCGGTACTTTATCAGGTTACGATAATATTTATTTAATTGATGCGATTGCTTCTTTTGATGATTCCTTGCATGTAAGTACTCGAGGTGTAAAGCGAAAATTGACCAACGTGAATTCTACCTAGTTATGGCACAAGAGATTAGATTACATCTTCAAGAGGAGAATTGAGAGACTTGTGTCTAACGAAATTCTTGATCCCCTTAACTTTACAGATTATGATATGTGTAAAAACAAATCAATAAAAGGAGATTTCAAGCCGCAGGACTTTAGATGTCTTAGAACTTATATATACGAATATTTGTAGATCATTCCCTACGACTTCTTGGAATGGTCAACAATATTTTATAACTTTCATAGACGACTTTTCTAGATATGATTATATATATCTCATTTATGAAAAATCACAGTCACTTGATGTGTTCAAAAATTATAAAGCTGAAGTTGAAAAACAGCTCGGCAAAATGATTAAAATCGTCCGATCTGACTGTGGTGGTGAATACTATGGCAGATATAACGGTTCAAGTGAACAACGTCCAGGATCGTTTGCTAGATAAATGAGGCATCGTCCCACAGTACACTATGCCAAGTTTACCCACTATAAATAGTGTTACTGAAAGATGAAATAGAAAGCTTAAGGACATGGTGATGAGTATGATTACTCATTCTACCTTACCAGAATCACTCTGTGGTGAAACATTAAAGACCGCAGCGTATATACTCAATAGAATTCCAACTAAGGCCACTAATAAAATCCCCTATGAGTTTTGGACGGGCAAGATTCCTAATTTGAAGCACGTACACATTTGAGGATATCAAGTTGAGATAAGGCCTCATAGGCCAAATGAAAAGAAACTGGACGCAAGGATATCGGTTGCTATTTTATTGGATATTCTGAAAGGTCCAGGGGTTACAAGTTTTATGATCCCACAACTAAAGCAATTTTCGAGACAAAAAATGCCCGATTCTTTGATGATGTTGAGTTGCGAGGGTAGAAATGGTTACAGACTTTGTCTTTGAGGAGGAATACATTGAAATTCCTCCAATTGTCAACGATGTGTGGGACCTCGTTCAACTGCCTAAAGGTGCGAAACACATTTGTTGTAAATAGATATTTAGTGGGTGTTTAACACCCATTCTTTTGATATTTTAATTTTTTTGAATGATGATTGATGGAAGAATGTGTGGTGAAAAAGTTATGAAAAGTTTTAGATTTGTGTGTAATATTATTTTATTGGGAGAATGTGTGGTTGAAATGGAGAAATAAGGTATCAATTATAAAGAGACTTTCTCTCCGATTTCTTCTAAAGACTCTTTCAAGAATATAATGGTATTGGTAGCGCATTTTGATCTTGGATGTTAAGACAGTGTTTCTCAATGGTGACATTGATGAAATAATCTATAGGTGCAACCAGCAAATGGTTTGTAAACTAAAGAAATCCATATATGGACTCAAACATGCCTTTTGTCAATGGTATTACAAGTTTCATCAAGTGATCATCTCATATGGTTTCGAGATGAATTTGTTCGATGATTGTATATACCACAAGTTTAGTGGGAGTAAGTATATTTTTCTGATTTTTTATGTTGATGACATTTTATTTGCCAGCAATGATATAGGCTTGTTGTACAAAACCAAGAGATTTCTAACCAGGAATTTTGAGAAAGATCTTGGTGACGTCTCATTTATATTAGGAATTTAGATACACTAGGATCGTTTTTGGGGTATTCTTGGATTATCACAAAAGAGTTATGTCGAAAATGTACTTAAAAGATATGACATGCAATATTGTAAATTAGGTGACACTCCTGTGGCTAAAAGAGACAAGTTCAGCTTAAGTCAATGCCCCAAAAAATGACTTGAAAATTAAAGAAATACAGAAAATTCCTTAATCTTCAGCCATAGGGACTCTAATGTATTCTTAAGTTTGTAAGCGTCCGAATATAGCATACATTATTGGGATACTAGGGAAATATTTAAGTAACCCAAGAATTGATTATTGGAAAGCAGCCAAACAAGTCATGCAGTCAAACAAGTCATGCAGTATTTATAGAGAAAAAAGGACTACATGCTCACATATAAGAGATTAGATCAGCTGGAGATCAACGGTTATTCTGATTTCGATTTCGCGCGATGCCAATTTAGTAGCAGATCCACTTCGGGTTATATCTACCCGCTTGTTGGAGGTGCTATTTTCTTGAAAAGTGTTAAGCAGACACTCATAACTACTTCCTTCATGGCAGTGGAGTTTATAGCATGTTATGAGGTATCAAATCATGGAATATAACTACCAAATTTTTGTAGCTAGGTTTCACATTGTGGACAGTATAAAAAGACCACTCAAGTTATTTTGTGACAATAAATCAACAGTACTATATTTCAATAAGAATAGGAGCTCAACGAAATCAAAACATATAGAGATCAAGTTCCTGACTGTTAAAGAAAGAGTTCAGAGTGGACATGTGTCAATAGAGCATATTGAGACAAACTCCATGATTGCGGATCCGCTTACTAACGCATTGATACCCTAGATCTTTTATGAGCACATTGCTCATATGGGTAATATATCTTGACGATATTTAGTTTCAGTGGGAGTTTGATAAAATTTTTGGTTTATTATCTCTGAACTCATTTGAAAATTATCTCACTAAGGTACTAAGATGGACCAGTTGGAAATAAGCATGTTAAGATCACATCAAATGTAATTTCCTTGCTACACATCCATGTTTGATTCAGTCATTCAATTATGTCAATATACGTTATCATTGATGGATTTAGTTATGATATAAGTAAGGAAAGCCTCTTTGATCCTATGTTGATATGATTGATTGACCGGATTGTTTGATGATGCATTCCGTAATGATAGAAAAATTGAGTACTCATAAGGTTATATTTAATGCACAAATATAAGGCAACACATATAACCCAAGTGGGAAATTGTAAGAATTTTAATGGAACATATAGACTTATATGTGAAATATAGTATATTAAATTAAAGGCTATCAATTTTGGTTAATCCCATTTAAAATGACCTAATAAGGTTTCGATATTTTGGGATTTGAAGCATCTAATTAAAGTATGGACATTTATATGTACAGATCAAGCATGTTCCTAATTTTATGATGGATCGAATTAGATTAATAGGCTGTTAGCATATATATGCGGTTATGGTTCCCAGATCACACGTGAATTGTTCATTCTGTTCTGACTTCCATCATCAGAGACAAATAAAGAACTATATGTTCATCTGAAGACTAAAATCGCATGATTTATTTATTGGATTAATTATGTCTGATTCAAGTACGCTTTCACTTCAATTTACAAATTCTTGATGATCCAATATGAATGATAGTTATGATGGTAAAGTATTTTCCCAACAGTAATATCCTCTATTTGTATAGTTTTTGTTTGCAAAATTTGTTCACCTTGCTTCTTTTGTACTTAACTGCTTATTTTATTTTGGGGATTACTCAGACTTTGGAAACTACATGTATTATGTAATAGATGTGACAGATTTCAAATTCTTCGATCTGTCAACCATTTTTCTGGTGCAATACGTCTTCTCCCTTTTAAAATGGGGAGTGAAAATTATACTTTCTTCTATTTTTCAAGTTACAATATCCTAATGGCTTATATGTTCACTTGTTTCAGGAAATGTTTATGAAAGTTGTACTCCAATAAATCCAAAAGTTATACCACTCTATTTGGTATGAAAAAAAAGTAAAAATTTCCCCCATTGACATGGCGCAGTGATAAAGTAGGAGGGTTCTCAACGGAGTATCGGATGTTCGAATCCCCACGGTAGTTGGAAGGCAATATTTATGTTGAAAGGCAGATGTCATGTGGTGGCAAAGTTATAGTGCGCTTTGTCACCCCTTCGGAGGTTCTGTCCGTACGTCGTAAAGGGAGATCCACAGGGAGGAGAATTGCTTCCCGAATGTTCGGTCCAAATGTGTATATATTATGACCGCATTCGAATTTATCCGAGTGGCGAACCAAGGGGAAGACCATCACTCCTCAGGATTAGTCGGACAAAGTTTGGACACTTGAGTCATAATAAAAAATTAAAAAAAAAAAAATTGATCTATGAATGTGAGATATAAGGAATTATGGAAAGTCCTATTCAAGTGCGTCTAAACTGACTTACATTTGTCTTTTCATGTGAATGCTTTCCCTTTTTCCTAATAACTTGTGTATAATGGTTTATATTTGGCAATATTAGGGTTTTTGAAGTTATATAAAGCTTCATTTTTTTTTTTGAGTATCAGAATTGTGAGCTGTCAAATTTTAAGCCCTAAGATCTCGGCAAAAAAATGTTTTCAAGACTTCAAATATTGTTCGTCGATAAGTTATTCACAAAATAAGTAGGCTCACATTAGAATACTCAAGACTTTCTAGTAAATTTGACAGTGACTACACTTAATGTTTAATGTATATAATAAATGATAAAAGTTGTTAATGAAGGAAATGTTTAGTTAATTTGTTGGTATATTATAGCTTTTGGCTTGGATCTTTAAAATGACGCAAACGAGTAATCGTTGAAAGATTGAATACCACAACCATGTCATGTCTTATGCGGTGTTTTGACACATAGGTACAAAACTATTTAAGTGGTTGATTTTTTTATATGTTTCACAAATCCTTTCCCCGAACACATCGGGTTAACACTTAGTTTAACTGGTTTATCCAGGAAATATAAGGGTCCCCACCTGTTTTGTTTGTGCATTTTTTAGGTGATCCTGATGTCACAAACTTCCCAAGCATTGGAGGGAGTTTTCATTAACTTAGGGGACAGCCCATTTGAATTGATCTAGGATTTAATTAAGTATGTTTCCTCAACTGTCAATAAGATTTATTTACTTACTAAGGTGGTTGTACTATAATTTCATATTTTGTTACTTTCATATTCCAACTTCTGCAGGATATTAGCCAAGCTCAACGGTCTTGATAACAACAAGGTAAAAAATGATATTTGACCTCACTTCCACCCCCACATAAACAACTAGACAATTTCTTCATCTATTTTTGAAAACATTGAATCTAAGAACGATGGTGTACATGGGATGTTTTCTACACTGAAGTTAATCCAAATGGAATCAACGATGTCTTTAGGGGCTTGATATACATATCAAAAAATTTCATCGTAGTCGAATACGACTAAAATCGATCAGTCTACTCAATCACACAAACTTTGATTTCATTTTTTGTTTCAAAGAAGGTGGTATCTCTCCTGAATCCCTTATCATAGATGATGAATGGCAAGAACCTGCAAATAAATTTCAAAAGGCAGGCAACCTCTTGTTGAAGGAACTCAGCATGTCTTCTCTGCAAGCATGTCTTCTCTGCAAGATCTTGAAAGCTTTTGTAATCCTTAAAATTCATGGTACTAATAATGTACTGTCACTAACTTTTTTTTTAAATATACTTTAAAATATGTTTTTATTATTAACTGATCTTTAATTAAATTCATGGTAATGGAAAAAAAAATCAGTATCTATCGTTGTTTTTTACTCAATGTCACCTTATATGGTCGAATCAATCAGGATCTAGAAAAGAGAAGTGTAGAATTTTTATATGATTTGATTGGTGGTTGTGCTGTAAAATTAATGAATTATGGGTTTCAATGAGGGAAAATTCTTTTTCTTATTGATTATAAGCTTTTTATTAATTCTGAATATTCCTGGATATGCGTGAATGCTCCAGCCTCCAAGATTGTGTTTGAGATCACTCTTGCAGAACGGGGCTTCAAATTTTCATATAATCAAAATGTGTGTTATGTCAGGATGAGTAGTACCAGCATATGGAAATCTATGTTTCTTTTGCCCTTCAAGATATATTTGAAAATCACTCATTATCAAGGAATCATAAATGGAAATAAATATTGAAAGTTACACATCAACATCTTATCATTTCTACGTACAATTATTTTTTACATTAACCAACTATCGTGCAACGCACGTTCATTCCACTAGTCTTTATAAAAGGCACTAGACATTCCCAATGTTTAAATAAAGAGGCACGATTTGTCCATGTTGACAGAATCTGTCCAATTGGCTGATGATTTGCACTTTTGAAAATGTTGAGGACTTCTATTGCAATTTTTACTTATTCATTATGCTACCTTCTTTTCTTTTCTTCCTTTTTTTTTTTTTTGTGTTTATTTATAGGGGAGGGCAATTTGTCATTTTACATGATCTTAACGGACAAATTGGACGGATGATCCATGCCTAATTACTTCAATATTTGGAGGTCTAGTGACATTTTTAAAGGTTGGGGTAGATCTGTAACCTTTTTGAAAGGTTGAGGACCAAATATTCAATTTTCCTACATATCATACTAGTCCTTCCAACTTATAAACATACACTTATTTATATTTTCACACAAATTAAGAAAATGTAATTAGCTCATGTTTGTCTATCATTCTCCAAAAACTCTTTTTTTTCTAAAATTCATTTTTATTTACACATTCTCGCAATAAAATATTATGCACGTAAATCCAAAATTATTTCCTCTTTTGTAACTACATATTCTTCAAAAAAAATCACTATTTTAAAAATCCATTTTTTCCAAAAAAAAATGAAAAAAATAAAAAAAATATTTAATGGCATCACACTTGGCTTTAATATAGGAATAATACTATTCATAGTCAGTGACTGTAGTAGTTTGAAAATATAATTTTTTTTTCTTACATTTTTCTTAAAATACCCATATATTGAATAATGGTTTAAATATGATTAATTTATATTTGTGGATAACAATATTCATTAAATATGAGCATATTTAAAAAATAAAAAATATCAATACTTTCAATAAGAAACGTGGCCTATAAATTGAGACAGAAGAAAAAGGAAACCATGCCTATTTTTATAAGACAGGGGTAGTAAATTTCAAATCTAAATAAATTTGAATGTTTTATTCTGCAGTATTATCTTAAGATATTTGTAAAGTCTGTTTTGACTATAGTTCGGTCAAAGATTGCCTTGCGTGAAAAAATGAAAAAAAAAAAAAAAGAAAAAAAATCTGATTCATGCGTGCTCTACTTGGCTCGGGAGATATGGCTCAAACTTTGCTCTTATAATTGGGTCGTTATGGTACAAATTTAGTGCCTAATTGTCTATGATGTAATAATAATATCTTGTACACGAAACAATGTTTAACTTTTTTCTAGTGGAGAAGATGATCGAAACATTACACTGAAAGATGACAAAAATGGGTTGTCAAGAATGTAAAAAAAAAAGGTAAGATCAATATTCACATGGATCATACATAAATGATAGTCCGAGTTTGCGACTCTTCCAAAATCCAAGGGTCCCTCATATGAGATCCCTAATGATAAATATCAGGTTAGCCCTTGCGAATAGCTTCAACATGTATGTCATTTCAATCCTTTGAACAGGATCCGATAAAAGAAAATGAAAGAAAATTCACAGACCAACCCCAATCATGTTTGGAAAATATTTATAAATGATTTAAATTTTAATTAATAAAAAAGAATGTAAAATAAATGAATAGTAATTGTACGTCCTACAAAATGTATAAATAAAAGTAATTTGACTAATTATAATAATTTATAAACATTAGTCAAGCATGAATAGAGAATTGAATGTTTTATTCTGAAGTATTATTTTACTATCTACTTATGCATCTTTTTTTGACTGCATAAATATAAAATTGGAACTAACATAATAATATAAATATAAGAGTAAACTATTATACAGAAAACAAAACCATAAGAATAATTATGGCATATACCAATTAAATTCGTCAGCACCTCTTACAAGAAACAACGCCACCCGTCTGGCCCTAATTATTTGGTATTATAATTTTTGAAATAGTATATTTTTGGAGATTTAATGGTTGAAAAAGATAGGAAAAAATTTCGAGTTACGTGTAATATTATTTTATTGAAAAATATATGATTAAAAAGAAAAAAGAGAAAAATATATTATAATTTTAATGGAGTCCAAACGGGAGCTAAACATGAGTTGTGTTTTCCAAAGACTGAGGACTCAGATATGTGATTTTTCAAGATATTACTAAGATGTAATAAATTTGCACAGAAAGATAGGGGGAAAAACATATTTGTTTCTTTAATCTAACAAAGTTCTTATCCAAATTAAAAATAAGAAAATGAGAATTGGAATTCAATTTAACTTATAAAGAAAAGGGGTATGTTGAAAACTGTATATTTGTTGCTTACAGAAAGGTTTTTATAATTTTTTTTAGAACACATAAAGCACCAATAAAGTTTGAGGAGTGAATACAATCTCTCTTTTAAATAGTCATCTATTCATCGAATGGCTATTACAATGTAAATTTTATTAGCGCTCTCTTTCTCTATTACTCAAAAAGGGAAATGAACGTTGTAACTTGATTAGGTGAAACTTTAAGACGATTTTGACTAGTTACTGAATTTATCAAATCGTTATACCATCAGTTACTCAATCAACAATCGTTAAAAAATAGATGACATGGATGATGGATACTCACACCTTGCACCCTTGAATTGTAACCTATGAACAAAGTTAAGTGGCTAGCTGAAACATTGTGAAAAATATGGTGCCTGATTGGGATTCTCACCACATTTTAAATAAAATTTCAACCGTTAAAAATGTAGTGGGTCCTTGTGTCATTATCATTATTGACCCATTTCAGTGATCATTTGAATTGTCAAATAATGTGAACGTGTAACATGATAGTATTTTCCTTCCATGATTTTATACTTACACAGAAATGAAGAACATAAACGGCGATGGGCAAAATTAAATCACATTATAATGGTAAAAAATTATGAGCGTCTACAGACTGGAAGAGGTGGACTCCATTTCAACGGTACAAAAATCAATTCTTTTTAAAACAGTAGCGCTTCCAAACACACACATAGTGGTTGGTGAATGGAAAACATTGTAAAAAGATAAGAGTTCAAAGGTATATTTAGCATAGCATTTTTTTTCTCTCTCTCATATTTTTCTCATGTATTTGAATTACTTTAATTAAGAGTGATATAAGTAACATATTGATGTATAGGACATATATTTATGCAAATGGCATTTAATTTATTAGTGTCACTATCTTTATTTGCTAACATTTGTGTAAACAAATAACAATAATCCCATCTTTACTTTGAAATTATCAATATCATTGTTGTTATTTTTCATTATTTTTGTTTTTAATACTCATCGAGAATAGTGATCCTATCAACTCAAATCAAAACTCTTAATTTGAATTGAATATGACACGCTTCAAGCATTTAAACATATACAATGAGATACGAGAGTAAATATCACATTGACAAAATAATTTCTACAATATTTTTCAATGACCATTGTTATGTATGAATATCTGTTATCCACATTATTCATTTATTCTATTTTTTTTAAATGATTAATGATCGTGTGATGGATTGTGTAACAGTTTGATAAGTTTAGAGACTAGTCAAAAACATTTTGAAGTTCAATTATCAATGAAAAACATTATATAAAGTATAGTGGTTACTGATACATTTAATCTTAGTTAATACAAGAGTATTCTTACATAGAGATTAAGTTTGAACAACTAGACAAATTACCAGATTAAGAAGTGTCCTTGCAGAATTTTTATTTATTTATTTATTTATTTATTTATTTATTTTTATTTTTTCGATAAATGGGAAATGTAATGAGACTATAACACTGAATAGCACATCTAACATACCAATGTTACAGCATCCACTAAAGACATTAACCAGGAAAACATACTGACAATGACATGCCTCTTCTTTACAAAAACATAAAAAAGCCAGCAATTAATTTTAAAAGTGAAAACAACCAAATTAAAATCAGCTTTTTCTCACCAAAAAGAGGGGCCTAAACAAAACTCAACTTCTACTGCAGTAACAAAAGAATAAGAGATAATCAACATCACCACCAAAGTATATTCCTGCCTGCATCAACTGATCAATATGTTAAAACTATTTCGAATAATGAATTAAAATCACGTAAACTAAAAACACATTGATAAATTAATAATCGTAAGCAAGTTCAAGTAAGTAGATCAATCAAATANATATGTTAAAACTATTTCGAATAATGAATTAAAATCACGTAAACTAAAAACACATTGATAAATTAATAATCGTAAGCAAGTTCAAGTAAGTAGATCAATCAAATAATAAGTGCAAATATGAAAGCGATAAGTAAAAGGAAAAGAAGATGCAAACGATATAATTATGGAGATTCGATCCAAAGCAATTATCTACGTCATCCGTTACCAAACTCTCCGGCACGAGCAAGGCCTTTTCACTATGTTGATTGACTTGTGGTGCAATCCAACCTTGTACAACGCTTCCGGTGATTTATAAACAAGGAGCACCGATCCTTATACAATGTTGAACTTTACGGGACCTTAACACGACTCACACTATTGAGCTTTATCATTTACTATCTATTGAAGTGTTTGCTTATTTTCTTCTTGTACTCAACTTTGAATTTATCATAAAGATGATACATGGGAAAATGCTGAAAGAAGAATAAATTTTTTAATATCATCTTTGGAAAGAAATGTTAGAAATTGGTGTGAAGGAATAAATAATGACACAAAATCATTAATAAAAAAATGTACAAACAGAAATAATAAAGTCGATAGACAAGGTATAGAAAGATTAACAAAATATATTGCAGATGAATTTTTAGAAGAAAATTGATTAAGAAATGTTGAAGGAGAAGCAATAAGAGAAAAAGATAATGCTAGAATTATCAAGAAGTATATCAAGATATGTACTATAATAAATTACTAGGTTCATGTGAAATATACTTTAAAATAGAATTTGAAAAATATGTTAGAGATAATATGTGAATACATAGAACATTAGGATTAAGAATAAATTTCTATTTAAAAGACTTGCATATATATATCAACAAAAATAACTATTGAAAAAAATCAGGAAATTAACTAGAATATGTTATGAAGATATGAAAAAATCTACACAATGGGGATGTAATTCTGGAAGAAGTAGTAAAAGAAAATTTAAAAATAAAAAATTTAAAAATTTTAGAAATTTTAAGAAAACAATATATAAAACTTAGAAGAAAATATTATAAAAGAAGGTATAATCCACATAAACAACAGAAAAATAAACCTTATAAAAAAAATAAAGCCAATGTAAATGTTGAAATTGTGGAAAAATATGTCATATAAGCCATGATTGTAAAAGAAAAAAAGTAAAAATATTACAAAAAAATATTTAGAAATAGAAGATGAATTAAGTTAAATATCTGATATTGAGTAATATTATAATCAATAAGTATACATAAGTGAAACAGATCCAGAAGATAATAGATCAGAATCTAAATAAAGAAATATAAGAAATAAAAAGTGATAATATAAGTAGACAAGAATATGAAGGAATAGAAGGTTATGGATTAAAAGTAAACTTCGATAATAACAAATTTAGAAAAATACAAAAATTATCTTTAGATTTAAAAAGAAGAAAATGAGAAGTTTTAGATAGAATATGGAAAATAGAAAGGATAGCAATAAATAAATACCATAAAAATGAAAAAACTATAGATGTTAGAATAATTCAGGGAACACATAAATTAAATACTTTAACAAAAAAAAAAATACAGCAGAAGAATTATTATCAAAAATTAATAAAAAACAAAGTGAAAAAATACAATATATCTATTTAGTAGGAATACAAATAATGTTTAAATCATTATTTAGAGAAGTGATATATTCACCTTTAACTATAAGTTTACATGATGAAAGAATAATAAATTTGAAAGATGATCATTTAGAAACTATAGAAGGAAACTTATCATATCAAAAACTAATATTTACTTGTTATCCAAAATATTGTGTTTTATTAAAAGATAAAAACTTTAATGAAGTTTTAGGTCTACATTTTAAGTTACATAGAAATGATATAATGCAACTAGGAGATCAAATTATGACTATAGAATATAGAGCTTTATACACATTTACTAATT
>CAIGRB010099754.1:0-15059 GCA_903798255.1 Fraxinus quadrangulata
GGGGTGGGTGTAATTTCCTCATTAATCAAATTCAACGTTTTTCTCCAAATCTATCAATACAACCATATATACAACCAAACAATTGCCCTAAAATTAAAGGGCTTGGACAAGCCCACTAATAATACAAGCCCAAAAGTAAATGGGCCAAGTTAGCCATGACAGTTTAGTTCAACCATCAAACCAACCTAGGAACCTACACCACCCTATCGTCTTCAACTAAAGTACTAATAGGCACAATCCTTTGCAAAACACTGCTTATTCTCTATCTTATAGTTCTCTCTCTCTCTCTCTCTTTCTATATGTATATATAATTTTGTGAAGAAGGGTGTAAATATGTACATAAAATGTTTCTATTTAAATAATTTTTGTGTAATAAATTTTCGCGCATTTTCATTCCGATATTTCTTGTAACCTATATTTTGTGTTTTGAGTATTTGGTTACAGTTATGGTGTGAATTTGGAGGATGACTTGCTAAATGTAATAGGGCATTTGGGGTTATCCTTAAATTTCAAGATTTTTGGATAATAGGTTAGATAGTTTTTTATTGCTTTTAGTAGATTTGAGTATCTTCAACCTCATATTGTCCATATGTTATTAGGTGTTTAAGCTTATTATAAATTGTTTCGTATTATAATTGATATCTATTTATTTTAAAAGAACATGATAACAAAAAACACACAACCCAACACTGAACAAGAGAAAGAACATAGGAACATAGACCATCTAGATCTAGCACTTTCATACCATTACATCCACCACCTTCAAATTAATACAAGTGGAGTACTTAATTTTTTTTTGTATTGCTTGTTATATTTTTAGGTATTGAGGGCAATATCTGTTATAAGTTTGGAGGTGTATAAACATCAAATTCAATGTTTGTTTTTACATTTTAACTTACCTGCACATGCGTAAAAAAAATATTGAAAAAAAAAGGCAAAAATATAGAA
The DNA here is from genome assembly GCA_903798255.1 of Fraxinus quadrangulata. Taxonomy (NCBI): domain Eukaryota; kingdom Viridiplantae; phylum Streptophyta; class Magnoliopsida; order Lamiales; family Oleaceae; genus Fraxinus; species Fraxinus quadrangulata. Next base: position 949 of record CAIGRB010099754.1, read on the forward strand.
TAAAAAAGTCATTTTCAACTTAATTATTGCTTTTGTGCTTCATGGTTAAAAAATCTTGCCTACTATGATGCATAATATGGAACCATGTGTTAGATAATAAATTGTGAAAAGTTGTTTATTAGGTTGATTTATGCTTGTTCTAGTAAAACTTGACATTTCTTTGAATACAAGATTTATGTTTTGTATCATGAAACAATAATTTGATTTATATTGATGGATAGGTTGAAAATAGCATATTTTAGATGCTAAACCCCAAAACCACTATGTACGCATTCTTAAACCAATTATAGGATAATTTAAGGGTAATTGAGCTATTGTAGAAAGACATTGAGATAAATGTAAATTTCTTATATGCTAAATATTGTGTGATTCGTCTAAGACTTGCAAGATAAAAACTATGGGAAAATCTTAAATTAGAGGTCGATTTTTGAAAATAAATGTTTAATGAAGGACATTGTACTACTAATCATTACACAAAATATTCGGTAGCCAATTCATATCAAAGTGAAAATATCTAATAGTTGATTCGAACCATAAAAATGATATTGAAGATTACATAGGACAATTGGATGTAATTGGAAGTCGAATGGGTAAAATATAGTCAAAGTATTTTCACAAATCAATTTTCAGTTGCACGAGTTATTATTCGGATTTTCAGTCTTAAATAGAGATCCATTTTTCGTATAGTAAACATTTGAATCGGAAAATTGGTACTAGAAGAATTGTAGCCCTTTAAATTAGCTTTCCAACTCATTTTGAATCACCTCAATCGAATATCGAGAGAGATAGATATGACAAATACACTGACGATTGCTTAGGTCCACTTTTCCCGCGCTCGACCTCTTTTTTCCAAACCCAAGGATATTTCTTGTGTACGCACGGCAAGAACTATAGCTCGTGCGAATGAGATAAATTTTACATGATGGGCCAATTTTTCTTCTACAATTCAAACTCTTTAGGAACCTACTTTGAACGAATTCTTGACATATTTTTCGACTCCTATAAATACAAAACGTAGTTTATACATTAGTGGATCTCTCTCTCACCTTTCAAATCATATTTATATCATAAAATCTATTAAGAAATGAGGGGTCTATTCAATATTTATAGGAGAGGAGGACAAATCTAGTATGTGGATTGAATCAAGAAATATCAAGAACTTGAAAATTCAAAGCTCGGGGTTGAAGATCAAGAATAAGAATTAGAACATGACATCTCTTTCTTTTATCTATAAATTTAGATGGAGGCTTTTACATTTTCTTGTTGTTTTATCTTTAGAAGCATATTAAGTTAGATTCCTATTTGAATGAAAGAAGAACAATTTATTTATTTATTTTTAATTAAAAGAAAAACAGTTTAGTAATTCTCTTGTTTTTGATTAATTATGCATGCTTGTTACACTATTTAATTATTTGATCACCAATTAGGTAATTAATTATTTACTATAGTTATGAAAAGTTCATAATTAAGTAGAACACTATATGATTAACACATGTACAATAGATATTAGGAATAATATATCCCGTCCAGTGGTAGATCCAGGATCTTGAGTGAACTAGAACGGCCATTGACCTTCAGCAATCACAATAATAAGATTATTTATTAATTTTTAATTAAAAAATATTAAAAATTTCTTCAATAAATAAATAAATGCACTAAAACATAATTTATATGAAAATTAAATATAAATTTTAGAAACTTAATTTTAAATTATCACCAATTAGAAACTTCATTTTAATAAACTATAGAAGTTATAACACAAAGTCACCAAGTTACCAACAAGAAGAAGTTAAAAAATCACAAAGCATTATCACAAATTTAATAAATCACATATTCACAAATTATAGGTTTAATAAATCATCATTCATCACAATTCACAAATCACAAGACTAAATCACCAATCAATATTTTTAAAATCAGGTCCATTTCGATGAATATTTTTCAAAATAAATTTTGTAAAAAATGATTTTGTTTTCTTTTAAGATTTTGATTAAAAAGTAAAAAAAAAAATTACGAGTTTATATGTATAATTATTTTATTAAAAAGTGTTGAAATTGATTTTGATAAAATATAAATTTTAAAAATTTTGTAATAAACAGGGATTAAATAAGTTTAAAATATTTTATAAAAGTAAATTCTTTTAATTAAAAAATATATTGATTTTTCTTTAGTCCAAAAGGTTCCTCATATAAAACGTCAAAAAGACAATTCTAATATGAAGCATTAAACTGTAATAAGCAATTTTCTTTTCAAGCTCACATACAATATATTCGTACGTTTTTCTCTAATACATTTTTCCTTCTCTCCCTTTTCTATGAATGTATAGGTGAAGATAGAGACTTTTTTTTCTAATAAGTTTCTCTAATACAATATCTTTCAATTTCAGAAGAAACCCATGGCTTACATTTTCCCGAGGTCCTTCCCAGTTTCAACTCTTCAATACAACCAAGTAGTTCTCCCCAATCTCTGGCAATCTCTTTCCTTTACTCTCCATTATTTCTTCCCTTACGCTGGAAAATTGGTTCTGCCACCATAGCCCAATAGATTGTATCTATAGTCTGACCCCGGCGGAGCCAACAAGAGCTGCCACAAGGCCTTGTCGGGTGTTAGCTCCGTCACTAGATCCCATTATACATAAAAAAAAAAAAAAATAGAAATTAATAATCCACTAAGATAACATCATAACCAATCTGTTCACCCTCCAAAAAATTGTTTTCTATGTTCTTGGTACGATATGGATACAAAGATTTTACTACTTGTACATAAAAAAATGTATATAAGTGATTATCGAAAATGATGTGGAGGAAAAAAGATTGAATGAAAAAGTTGATTATATTTTAAATTGACAAATTGTAAAGTGTCATGTGGTATTTTATAATTTATGTAAATCTTGATGTACATGTAGCGAGATCCATAGGTTCAATCCTTTTTCGATGTCAAAAGTTTCGATTTTGAAACTTCCCAAATCCATGCACCATGGAGAGGGGAACACAGTACCTTCCCCGTTTCTTATTTTTTACGTAAATAATTAAATAAACGGCACGATAGGAGAAGGGTGGGCCACCCCATTGCCATCCGTAAATCCCTTTACAGTTTACCCTTGGGTTCTTTGTGAAATTTGATAAATACATCATACATGTTATAATGCTTCTGTAAATATAAGTACTTCCATCTGGTAATTCAGTTGAACTTGAAGACTTACCGCCATGGCAATACGCACAGAACTGCGCGTAAATCTCGCTCTTCTGTTTGTACCACCGATAACATTCTCTCACCTTTCCCACCCCACCCCCTACATTTTATTATATTCCTATTCTTTCCATTTTTCTTTATTCGCTTTTTCACATTTATTTCAGCTTCTTGAATTTCTACCTGCCCACAACAAATTCTTTCTGACTCCAGGAATCAATTCTAATGCAGCTTTAGGATCTGTGCCGAGGTTTGTGTTTCCCAAATTCTTCATAATTTATTTATGTCTTTTCAATTTTCAATGCAACTTGGTTCTTGAAAATTATAAGATAGAAGGTCTTCTGTCATCACCTTTCCATTTGAAAGTTCTTCCAACTGTCAATGCGGTTCTTATATATTTGAATTTCCATCCAATCAAACGGAAGTAATCATCTATTGAATTTTTCTCTCTCTTTCATTTAATTTCAATGAAATCTTAATATAGTTCAGACACCTCTTTAATCTTCTTCATGCACAGAGAAAGTGCAAGAGTTTTGATCTTGACATGAAAGGTTTTTGATTAATTCAATAAAAGTTGTTGGGTTTTCGTTCTTTAGTTTCGAATTGATTGGAGTGGTGAAAAAGAATTCATGTAGTGGATTCTAAATTTGTTGGAACAAGAAGTTTGTCTTTTGCGTTGTTTGGTTTTCAAGGCTAACGGGCTGTTGAACTAGTTGGAACGGGAGCAAAGGATTCATGTAGTTGATCCAAACTTATTGGGAACAATAATTATATGTATACAGTATATATGATGTATTTGTGTTATTTGGTTTACTTATTATTGTTTAAGCATTTATCATTTTTTCTTTTGTAATCGATGATAATTGAAATCTGCTGTATGTAGAAAAGAAATTTCAGGAGCAGGGAGGGTTCAAGATCTGGAAAAATGTCACAAGGACAAGGACAAACACCACTGCAAAAACCTCCTGGTTATAGGGATCCTTCAATCCCAATTCAGAAGCCGAGGCCGCAGCCGCTGCCACGAAAACCCATCACCCTGCCACCGTCATTTTACCAAAAGAAGCGGCGGAGCTGGTGCCAGACATGCTGTTGCTGCACCTGCATTGTCCTCTTTCTGTTAGTCATCTTGATCATTGTTTCTGGTGCCCTTTTTTACATCTGGTTTGATCCAAAGCTGCCTGTTGTCCACCTCAAAACCATCAAATTCACCAAATTCCACGTAAGGAATACCGATGCGGGGCCCGCATTGGATGTGCAGTCAAATCTCAACGTGGAGATAAAGAACCCCAACAAATACTTCGAGTTGGAGTATGATAAGACACGGGCGGTTTTGAATGCTAGAAATGGTGCCAATTTGGGGGAACAAACTTTGCCTGGATTCACACAAGAGAAAAACAATGTGAAAACTTTGAAGTTCACAATGAAGGCAAGTGAGGAACTTTTGGCCAAAAAAGATGCTGATAAGATAATAAATGGATTCAAGAACAAGAATTTGGTGATGAGTATAGAAGTGAGGACTGGAATGGGATTGAAGGGGAATGGATGGAAAACTGGGACAATTCAAGTGAATGTGATTTGTGCTGGCATAACATTGAATCAGATTCAGAATGGTGCTATGCCCAAATGCCGCATTAAGTTGTTCGACTGGTAAAAACCATAATACCTGAAGAGTTATGTTAATTGCAAAACCTTGTACATTGTTTGGTAAAGTCAAGTGTTGACCATATACGCCTACCAAACATGTCCTGAAAAGCTATGCTAATTGCAAACTCTCATGGCTTGTTTAGTCGGGTCGAGTCTTTTTTCTGTAACTCGTGCAGAATATACCCTGAATGTATATGTTAGTTACAAAACTTGGTTTCTTAGAAACCATCGTGGCTCGTTCGGTAAGGTCGAGTCTGTCTAGTAATACATACCAAACATATACCATTAGAAGAGTGTATTTATCATTACTCATTCAGCATCCTAACATTGTCCCTCTATCTCTGGACTTCCTAAATAGTCTATGCGAAGTAGACATTTGTTTTCGATGATCTTCAAATCATTGTTTGATAATCTTATTTTGTTTATCGATTGGTTGCAGGGTATATGTAAACTGAATGACTATTGCTCAAATCATATCGATCTGAACAAGGAATGCTTATCAGTAACATAGATTGGCAGATTTGCAAGAGCCTGAGGATGCCCTAAAGTTGCGATTGGAAACACCTCATTTATCATCTTCATACTCATAGTTAACAGAGCCGCAATACAGTTTATTACAAGTTAATTAGTATTAGAAGAAAGTTGTATTTACTCATGTTTATCTGTCTTGTTTGTTGTTGCATAAGACAATTGAAAGGGTCCATCTATAAGAGTTATTCACATATGTAGAGAGTTTGATACGTTGAACTGTATAGAACTATCGAACATGTCCATAATGTCAAATGTTTGCAAAAAAGTTTATTGTAGATTCTTGATAGAGTAGATAGATCATGTTTTCCTTTTAAGTTAAGGGAAAACTTTGAAGAAGTTGTAACATGAACATCCATTTGGTGGGCAGAAATTGAGAGGACAACTTTTCTATTTGTTGCAGAAAGCCTTTTGCCTTGTAAAGAAAGAATGACTTGGTGGAACATAAAATCATACATTCCATTCTACTATACGTATTTTGTGCTGTTTTATTTGGATCTAAATGTTATAGATGAGATCTCATCTTGGCATGGTATGAAAATTTATATATATGTTTCATCACTGTTTGATGTAGCATGAAAAGTTTATAAAAATATAACTTCAAATCAACAATTAATTTTAATTATATAATTTTATGGGATCTACAACTTTTATAACTTTTGAATACAAATTGTCATTTTTATATTAAAATCTATTAAAACCCTGATTTTTAGCTACACAAACAGGACATCACATTGACTCTGTCCAAATGTAAGAATAAACACGTAAAGGCAAATTTTTTACCATGTTTTGTTGGTCAAAAGGAAAAAAATTGACCAATAATCAGGTGATCAAGCATCTCACTTACTTAATTTTCTTCAGCAAAAGAAAATCTTTAAAAATGTGTAACAGCCAATTTTTAGTTTTAACACTTAGCTCCTGTTTGAGGCAAATTATTTAGACAAAAGAATGAAAATTTTTACCGTTAATTATCACATCCACCTGAATTTGTTGACTTTTCATCTATTGTGTGGGGTCCATTTGTGTGTCCAATGGCTAGAAATTTCATTTTAATGAAACAAATAATTTGCCTCAAACAATGCCTTAACTTGAAAGCACATTTTAGAAACTAAGTTTGTAAAAAAAAAAAAAAGAAGATAATATTACCCTTATTTTCATCTTCATTCCTAGCGCAACTAGTTGAAAACCCGTTGTTCCAATCTCATTTTCACGTCTTTTCGAACTAGTCTCCACTGTGACCGTGGTCCTAATTTTCTCCGTGTTGACTTTCTATTTTTGAATTTTTTTTTTACGTGAATTTAACAAGATTATTAGAGGAAAATCATGGTCCATATTGATCGAATGGTAATCAATTTTAATGAGTTGAGTCGATTTTGATTGAATTATAATTGATTGTCAAGTTTAATAAAGAAGAATACTTTCATAATTGAAAAATAATAAAGAAGTAAAAAACAAAAAAGTCACACCATATTCTCATTTCTCATAGGGTCCACAAAGTCGCCTATTTGCGTCAAGAAACAGCAGCGGCAGCAGCAGCTCAACCACAAGGAAGAAGAACAGCAAAGACTTTCTCGTTCAAATCTCTCGTCAGTATGTACGTATTCACATATACACGCACATTTATTGTTGTCTCACTTTTTTTTTAATAATCTTTTGTGGGTATCTTTTTCTATTCATTTTATTTGAAAAAATTGACAGATCTGCGCTTTCTGGGGTGATTTGTTTTGATGGCTTCGAAACGGATCTTGAAAGAGCTCAAGGATCTCCAGAAAGACCCCCCTACTTCTTGCAGTGCCGGTACCCCTTTGACCCTTTAATTTCTTGGCTTTTGTATTTATTGTCTTTAGGTTTATATGTTTTGATCTTTGATTTTACGTGCTAATGGGTTGTTTTGAGGTTTGATCCGTGATGTTTCGATATTTATACCAACGTTTTAACACGTGGGCATCTGCACTTTTGTTATTTTGATCATTTTTGGTGTAAAAAGGTTTGTTTTTATGTGCGATTTCTATGCTTAACGGTGAAGAAAGTGGATGAAAAAACTCTGCATGCATTGCTTATGTAAAGTGTTGGCGGGATAATCGCAGATTTTCTGAGCCTTTGATCAGAAGTCTGATGGGAAAGACCGGTTAAGCCTATCAAAGTCGATTTTGAGGATCTATGCTTTGCATTGATATATACTGATGTGCAAGAGTTGATAATTTATTTACCTCCATGCAAGGAAAAACTTACAGCAGCTCGCTGTTCCTGTAGAATTAATACAGCATCTTACCTCGAGATGAAGAAGCAGGATAAATAAAAGGGCTCCTCTTTTTTCAGGGTACTCCCGGGTCATGAACGTATCCAGGGATGTTTTTTATTTGCATTTGTCTTCTGAAAAGTTCTGCTAAATCAATTTATAGTGGAGGTGAATGATGTAAGAAGAGTTGGAGTTGCTGTGGCTTCTGATTGGAGATGGTGTAGGAATAGTGTTGTGTTATATGTGGCATTAATGATGAATAGTACAGAATCAACAAAGAGAGAGCAATATAGAAAACACATAGATTTACATGGTTCGGTAGTAGACCTACATCTATAGGAGCGAAGCGGCTATAATTTTTACTGTGCAGAAATAATAGGGTTATAACATATATATTAACCCTAGCCCCTACGAGATATTAGGGAAAACCCAAAAATACTCCTGTACCGATGGCTAGTACCTTTGGTATGTAAGGTTTGTAAGGTTTTCAGATAGGCGATATGTCAAATATTTAACACGCACAGTCAGTTGAGTATACTGTGTTTCTGTGCTTCCAAGTCAGCAACCTGGAAAATTGGAACGTCAACCATAATTTATTTATGCAAATTTTGACAACAGATAGAGCATATGTTATGTGTAGTTTGCTATTACAAATTCAGAAACTGAATATTTCAACTTTGGTGTTTACAATTCCTTCCTTTCGAAAGCTATTGATATTTCTGACCTGGATTGTGAATTTTCACGTGTCATTAACTCATAACACATAACTCATAAATCTCAGTTTATCAAAATTTACAAATCATTTATAAATGGCCAAACTTGTTTTCAACCACACATGCCAATAGACCCATAAGAATTATCTACTTATCCATCACTCATTTTTATCTATTATAAATTAAACTGTTTATAAATTATTCCTAAATGGAGGCTAAATTAATTTAATTAACTTTGTTTTAATGACATTGTTGTTATCTCCCCTGAGCTGTAACCTGAGATATAAACCATGGGTTGAAGTTAGAATTTACTTTCATATTAGTTTCTCAATGTTAATGTCTTTTAGCAACTTTATTGTTCTTTCTAGTTTTACTTCAATTGGCCTAGTTTTAATATATGCCCCCAAGTAAAAGACCAGTAGCGAATCATTAAATTCAAAGAAAAGAAAGCTCTTGTTTCCTTTTTCTGTTGAATTTACGGAAAATTTCAAAGAGAGTTCTGTGTTCTTTTCATGGTTTTCCATAAAAATTAGCTAATTACATCTGGAACTTCATATTTTGCATCATTGCTATATTTTTTGTTGCCACCTGAACTAGTAGATCATTAGAACTCATAATCTTGCAGTTTCTTATGTATTACTACTATGAGTTAGCATTATCACTTGTATCCTATGCTTTTACTTGTATTATCTATTTAGTATGTTCTTTCTCACTGTAAGATGAAAATGTGATACTCCTTTCTATTGTGTGTATTTACAGGCCCTGTTGGTGAGGACATGTTTCACTGGCAAGCAACGTTAATGGGACCTCAAGATAGTCCTTACGCAGGGGGAGTATTTTTGGTTACCATCCATTTCCCCCCTGATTACCCATTCAAACCTCCAAAGGTATGTGTTAAGTCAAATAATCCTTGGAATAGTTGATTTCCTCTTATATTTTACGAAAAAAGTGCTATTTGAAACAGAATGTGTAGGATAAGCGGTTTAGTCAGTTGTTTTATTATTTTAAAATTAGTTGAGTTTCTCTGTTGTAGAGTTTTTTATTTTTTTATGAGTTGCAGTGTTGTCAAGTCAAATTTGTAGAGATTTTTAATGTCTAACTTGTATCAACAACGGGTTTGACATTCTGCTCCATTGGCCCTTCTTTCATACGTGTTGTATTTTTGGTTGTCCATATTGTTTATTATCGAATTTATTTTATCCATTTCTATATGCAATTTTTCTTTTGTTGGCACTAGAGGGGTGTTTGATGGATATTATTGAGGAAAAAATGTATTTTAAATAGTGATATATTGAGAAATAAGTGGTTAAAAAGTAAGGAAAAGTTATTGATGTGATGGAAAATATTATTTTATTGAAATATGTGATTGAAAATGAGTTTTGAAAGAATGTATTTTGAAAGAATGTGCATCAAACAGGGGCTAGGAATAAACTGTAAACCAAAAGTTATCTTAATACGAGAAATAATTACTGCTCTAACACAAACAAATTCACCTGCAAATTCAAGTTCTAAGCTAATGCTTTTATTGAAAAACATAAGAGTTTAAAAGTATTTAAGAAAAATTGATTGTAGTGTCCGTGTCCTACTTTTTGGAAAATTTATGTGTAGGTTTTCTGTTGTCGTGTCATGTCAGCATCTATGCTTCGTAGTTTAATCCTTGGGAAGTATGGTTGGATGTGTTTCTCATCAAGATTGCACAAGCTCGTTTTAGTTAGATTTGTCCATGTGACTCCAGAGTACTGTCCATTCTGTTCTGTAATACTATAAGTCAGAGGTGGGTTCTAAATGTAGTGACTTGAAGCAGAAAGATCATTAAAGAAAGAATATTACAAATGTATACAGGAGCGGAGCCATAAAAATTTGTCATGGTAGGCTGAAATTTAAAATTTTTCTAATAAACTCATGCCATAAGAGATGCTCTACGTCACACAAGATATAACTTAGAAGGCTAAGCTCATGACAAAGTGGGTCACATGCTCATACAAGTACAAATCTTGAGTCAACCCTATGATGTTCTACTAAATTCATATCTTCTCTTGCCAAACAGGAAATCAACACTCTCTAGGAAATATAAATTGGCGAAAACATGATAGACGTGAGCAAATGATATATAACTATCGATCAAAAACTAAGAAAGCACTTAGAGCTTGTTTGAGCTCCATTTTTTTTTTTTAGAATGCATTTTGGAATAGTAGAATGATGGAGAATGTGTGGTTAAAAAATAAATAAAAATTTTGGATTTGTATGTAACATTATTTTATTGAAAAATATGTGGTTTAAAAGAAGATAGAGAAAAATATATTTTGAAAATAATTTCTTATTAGATATAAGAAACAAAAGAATTTTGACAACCTGTCATTCAAAACAATTAAAAATTTTGATTGAAAAACACAATAAAAATTCATGATTGTATATCACTGATCTCTTAATAATTTTTGACGTTGACAACAATCTTTTATACCAAAACATTCTAATTTCACCTGAAATGGGGAAAATTGACCAAAAATATTGAGGGTATGAGAAATTGGATTTATTTCACGTCCTTGTTTGATTCACTTCAGTAACATATCTTAAATCAAATTAATCCATAAGGGGATGTTTAATTTCCATTTTTTCCAAAATACATTTTTCAATCTCTTCTTTATAATTACATTTTTCATTAAAATAATATTATACGCAAATAAAAAACTTTTCATTATTTTTTAATTACACATCCTCCATCAATCTACTATTTCAAAATACATTCTTAAAAAATAATGGGGCTCAAACACTCCCTAAGTAAATAAGTTTTTAACGAATATTCTTTTTATTGACGTAATTAAATATAGAGTTACTTATTTGATAATAATAATTATTTCATGGTCAAAATAACTAAATTTTTACTTATAAATAAGAATAAGTAATAAGTGAAAACATACATAGAAACAAAAATTTAAATACTTTTAAGCTTAGTCGAACATGTACATCCTTTACTATTAAAATTAGTAATTAATTTTTAGCTTTAATTAATAAAATTTATTTATTAATTAAAAGTGAACTTTTAAACTTAGTCAAATGTGAATGAAATGAATATGTAATAATTGTGTAGTCTTTTAACTAAATTTGGGTAATTACACATTGGGTTTGGGCTGGACTCGAGTTCATTGGGCTAAAGTAGATTTTTGAACTAATCTCCTGTTTGACACACATTCTTTCAAAATACATTACTTCAAAACTTATTTTCAACCACACATATTTCATTAAAATAATATTTTTCATCACATTAATAACTTTCCCTTACTTTTTAACCACATATTTTCTATCATATCACTATTTAAAATACATTCTTTCCTCAATAATATCCATCAAAACACACCCTAAATTTGAACATTATAATTTTTCTTTTTTGCTATCCATCTCAAAACTGAGCTGGTGCTGCCCCCCTTCCCCTTATCTACGCCGTTGGATGTATATGAACTCTTGTCTAATATTTATAAACGCTAATAGCGTTTCTAAAAGACTCTTTAAACATTAGATGCTCCCTATTGTAAAGAGTTAACTCTTAAAATTATGATTCAAGAGACCCTTTAAATTAACATTTAATTTAGGGAGAAATAAATATATTTAAAGTATTTCAATTTTCAATGGAAGAAAATAATATATTAATTAGGAGGAAAGCTAGTGAAAATAAAAGATAAAAAAACATTAAATATTTTTTTGTGAGTAGTAAAATTAAGCCCTTGTTTGACACAGAGCCACATTAAAAATTTTATTCGCATTCTTCTACTAATTTTCAACCACACATTTTTCAATAAAATAATATATTCCATCACATCAATAATTTTTTCTTTTTTTTTAACCACACATTTTCCATCAATCTACTATTACAAAATACATTATTTCAAAATAATGTGGCTCACACACACCTAAGTTTTAAATATAAAGAGCCTGTTGGAGTACCTAAAAATTTTTTATTTCTAAATTTATAAATGCTTTTTAAATTGTAAAATACGCTCTTTAAAATTAGAGTCTCTTGGAGATGCTCTAAGAGCGCAAGAGTCTAGATCTGCAGGTATGGGTTGGGCGGGTTATTGTTGTGAGCTAATGTCTTGAATCTTGAGGAGCATTTGTTAACCAAAGATATCACTCAATTTCATGGGAAAAAAGTAGCAGCAATAAGGATCTGTCTTCGGAATAAACAGTGAGAGAAATCATTGACATTTCTTGCTCCAGCAGCTCAGTAAATGAGCAAATCTGTTGGGTTCTGATACTTGTTCTTGTAGAGGATACATAGTTTATAGATGGATGTTAATTTTGCTATGCTATGCCCAATGTAATTCAAAACACTGGAAATTAATGTAATCACATTTCACAGCTCTTGTTTTGTTTCATTTTTCGGTGTGTTTTACATCTATCGAGGTGCAGCAGTAATCACATTTCACAGCTCTGGTCAGCACGGCATTACTACTTCAGTCAGATTAAGGGTTCAGATTTGGGTGATTCGGATGTGACGAGTTAAATTTTCCTGGAACCGTTTACTTGAAGTTCTAGCGTATGATATGTACTTGGGATAACCGAAGTTGCAATTAGTTTATCAAAGATTATTGTACGTTTTATTATTCTCATGATACTGTTTAACTCATTCCTGCATTTTATTAATTGAAAATTTTCAGGTTGCATTCCGGACTAAAGTTTTTCACCCAAATATAAACAGCAATGGCAGTATTTGCCTTGACATCTTGAAGGAGCAGTGGAGCCCTGCCTTAACAATTTCGAAGGTTATTTTTGTTTTCTTTATTTTGTATCTTTCTTGTTATCTAATGGACAAGTATTGATTTTAGATTAACATTGGAGTAGATATTGTCTTTTTCCATTTGAGGTTTGTATGTGTCTATTTTATTTCGGTACTTCACTTACCACGTTGTATTAGGAGCTCTTGACACACATCTACCCCCCCAGGGTCCAACAGTTGGAACTCCCCAATTCAAGTATAGAAACTGAAAACAGCTTTTCTAATGTGAAAATTTTATTATTTCTTTTTTCTACGTTCTGTGGTTCTTTTAGGTGTTGCTTTCGATTTGTTCGCTTCTGACGGATCCAAACCCAGATGACCCCCTTGTGCCAGAAATTGCTCACATGTACAAGACTGACAGGGCCAAGTATGAGCAAACTGCACGGAGTTGGACTCAGAAGTATGCAATGGGATAGTGTCATTTGCAATGAGTGCGTTCTTAATGTAAAAATGGTGCCTCTTCTATCTGCTGTCTCAACAAATATAGAATCAAGCTTCAAATTGTTTCCTGCCGAACAAATGAAGCTGAATGCTTTGAATTGTTGATATGGAATGATTATTGGGAAAGACTGGATATTGTCTTTGGAATTGCTTAGTATGCAATTCAAGAAATTCTGTTGAATCCTCAATGTTTATTGATGAATGTTCTGTTAATTGTCATCTCTTCGAAATGGCTAATTTTACCGCAACTTGATTATGAGTCTGATATGAAAGAATGAATATGGCTACAGAATAGAGTGTATTGAAAATATAAGAATGCATAAATAAATCTCTTCATTTTTATGAAAAAATGAGTTATTAGACTAGGTAATTTGACAGAAAATATAACTACAATGAGTTAAATTATAAACAGCGACATTTACACGATTTCTATTAAAATTTGTATATTAGAATTATGAATGTCCTCAAATTTTTGTAGCAAGTTGCAATAAGACTTCTACCTTGAGGACTACTTTCAAATCTATATTTTTGTCGTGAAGAAATTAACATTTAAAGATCTTTGGTATGTTGGATTGAACTATTAGGG
>CAIGRB010099754.1:34179-52748 GCA_903798255.1 Fraxinus quadrangulata
ATACAAAAAATGTAGCCCAAATTAAATAGTCCAAGGAATGAATCCCAATTGGGGAAGTCCAGGACAAAGGCTCCAATAGGACCATTGATGAATGCAATGGAGGCTCAAGAACAAAGTAACGTCATCGCCCAAGATTGCAAGACCCCCAGAATCTGAGCGAATGGAGTGTCTTGCGGTCATACAAAATGAATGAGCTCATTCTCGTCCAAACCTTCAAGTCGCCCAGGATCTTAGCAAACATGAGATATCATGGTTATCCAGAACAACAGTTATTAAAGCAGTTATTGAGCAATCTCATCATACCCCACGATCCAAGGATTCCAGTTGTGGGCGGTTGGACAAGAGTAATGGCAACAGTTAGAGATGTCAATTTCATGACAAATCAGCTATCATAAGGAAAGTGGGTAGTTATAGAGCACCAAGCAGTTTCCAAACAGTTCTTCCCAAAGAAACTATCAAAGAAGTATAAAAACAAAGAGAAGACATAGAAGAAAGAACCTGAATCAAACACTCTCAACAGAGAATATGTAATTTCAATTTCTTAGTTTAACTTTAAAACTATTCTTTTAGTACTCGTGTGCTTGCGCCCTTTGGAGGCATTCTTCCGATTTGTAAATCCTCGCCAAATAAAACACCCATTTTTGAGACTTTGTCTTAAGAGGTCTGTTCCTTACACAATCGTCTGAACCTTTTTTAATTGTTAGCGACAATCCGCGCGAAACAGGAGTACACAAGTTTCAAAAGATTTACAAGCAAAATCAAAACCAGGAAACACAATAATTTTATTGGATTTTAAGCCTGTTTGAAAGCACTATTGAAACAATGAAAAAAAAAATCTCATGAATTAACATCATTATCATTGCTGTTTTTGCATGGAGACCAAAGGGAAGATCAGTAAGGCCTCCACAAATAACACCTCGTGGATGCAGTATGAGGATGAATTCTGAAAGCCAGCTGATGTTGTCGAGTCCAAAACCATGGAGGACATCCAGTCATGTATCTGATTCTGAGCTCTCCTAGGAATCCGTAATAAAGTTTGATGCCAAACCAAGAACCAACTTCCACTCAATTTTTTTAGTTTTCATCAGATGAAGTGTCTGGTATAGGTTAGGACAATTTAGGGAACAGGACAATGATTTACAATAGAAAGGCAAGGACTCAAAATAATACATGAAACAATCCAAAGGTGGTTGCTTTTTTACAGAGTCTTTATTCTTAACTATTTCTCTTTGCTTTTTAATAAATTTGTACAATTTTGCGCCTTTTCAAATATATATGCTATCAATGAATCCTGCAGTTTCCCCGTTTGAAATGCTTTTGTTCCTCATAGTTCAAATTTACGTGCAAACTACAAAAAAAACTGAATTATGTATCGAAACCAAATATCAACGCTCATTTTCTTGTTAAGGTAGGTTCGTGAACTTGGAATCCTGTTCTCCTTTTTTTTTTTTCTTTTCCCTTATCATATTTTTTCCAGAAAACAAGCGTAGCACATAACTGACTTAGATTCATTTCCTATTAAGTCGTTAACTTACTTCTTCCGATGTCTTACTTTTCGTACTTGTGATTGTGAAGTAGACGACAATACAAGTCTACAAAATAAAGTATCCAACTTTGTTCACAACACAGAGCCCCTCAGGCCAGCATCCTGTCATGGAGGACCATCTAAAAATCCAACAGCAAGTTGTACTAGTCCCGTTTACTACCCAAGACAGCATCTTTGTAAACTCAGTTTTAAGTTCTATGCTATTTACTTCTTCAGAACTACTCCTATTTTCGTGCTCTTATTGAAGCAAGATAACTTCTCTGTAGATGGTACTACTGATTCGGTATCACTTGATTGCAAATGAGAAGTGTGCCTATCACTTAGAACTCATAATACAGTAAAGTGAGGCAACGCTCGATCTCCTTATCCTTCTAACTCAATTCTTAAGGTATGTGGTAGTTCCAGGTCGTCTGACTCCAAGCTCGATTGATCCACATCATAGACCTTATGGCCATGAACAAAAAAGTTCGGGTATAAATAATAATTTATATTTTACATACATAAACCGTTACGTTTCATGAAAAAGTAATGGATCAATCTATTCTATTTGAGAGCTTCACAATCACAATCTGAGTTCTGAAAATTTTCCTTCAATCAATCAATTATATGCATGAACACAAGTTATTTCTTGGAATGAAAAATAAATAAATTTGAATCCACTTTTTCTGCTATCAAGCTCGATGACAATAACTAATTACAAGGGTTGCGCAAAATGAATGCAACACCTTACGGTACAAGAAGAAAAGAGAGATATAATCGAAAAGAGGATTCCAGAACTAATTAGTAAAAATACTCCATGTTTGTAGTAATTTCATACATGACACTAGCCAATCTCGTATATCACAATAAATTGGTAGACAGACTACCATGAAACGTGAGACAAAAATCTCAATATGGTATTCATGTAGAAGAAAGACAAAGTGTTTAAGAGTTGTAGTCTTACAAAATGATTTGATGATTATTTCCACTCGATTCCATTAAACTACCTTGTCTAAAAGCAAGAGGCAGCTCAAAGTGATTTTAAACCAGACAAAGATCTTGAATTCAAGTATCAATAGCATTCATTAACAAAAGTTTCAAGCATCAAGCTTTATCTAAAAGCTCAAGTCATCAAAGCATAGAGAAATTCGTCAAAGAATAATATTCTCTAGCACCGGTAGTGCTAAAACGTCAGTTTATTTGGCATTATGTGACATGTTCAATTAAAGGTGAAATTATGTAATTCATTTAATTGAACATGTCATTTAATGTCACTGATGATGCCACCTCAATTGGTGTTAAATACTAATGGTGCTAAATAGCATTACTCTTCCTCAAATGATAATTGAAATTTATTATATACAAACTTGACTTGCTTTGTAATCAAATACTTGACATACAAAATTTTTATTGTATGACTATGACCAGTAACAAAATAGAAAATAATAAAAGAAGGAAAATGTCTCTTACGTTATAATCATTCATTCATTATTATTGAAGACCAGAAACAAATTAAACGGCCGACCATATTCATCTCTTATCTTCGGTCTAACTTTTTGAAGAAATATAATCATTCACTCGTGCTTTCTGCTTTCCACACAAATAATATATCATCAATCCAATTCCTGCTCACGTGATTTTTTTTTTCATTTTTTCCTTTTATTATCGATATTTTTAGTTGTATGCATTGAATGAGTCGTGTTTCTTGAAACAGTGACTCAATTGATAAGAGAGTTTTCCTCTACTCGGATACAAGAATCTGAAAGAACGAAAGCTATTGTAGAAAACTCTCGATAGTTGAATTATCAACGTTTTGAGGCTTTTCTTGATCAAGGTAGATATATTTTGGTTTTCATGTCCTATTCTAATTTTAATTATATCTTTTTGAAAGCCTCATTTTTCTTGTAGACGTGGAACACGTGTAACTCTACTTAAAAGTATCTTTTCAGGTATTTAATTGGACAGTACTCATTCGTCGACAACAAATAGTTGAAAAAGCATTTAAGCGGATCAAACATACTAAGAGAATTCACAGCCATGCATGCAATATATTTATGCAGGAATTCCTGCATTTTCTTGTGATTATTGAGTAGGAAGGTTTTGTACATTGCTAATCTTCAAAAATTGCTATTTTTCTTCTAATAACAGCGAAAAAATGGCAGAATCTGTGATGAATAAGGTCGCAGACAATAAAGGAGAAAAAGAAGAGAAAGTGGAAGAGAATATTAAAAGCAAAGGACATTTGGATGCGGAAATGGACAAGTTTGCTCTTGCTGAGTTAAATCTTATTCTGGTTCTTTCGTCGCTCTCGTTATCCTCAGAAGAATGTCCAAATCTCGAGGAAAAAAGTGTAGAAAATTGTAAAGAAAAACACAAAATATCGAATTTACAAAGAAGGCCAGAAATAAATGAATTTAGAAGCCCTGAACGTCAAATTTCAAGAGTCCATACCAAGATACGAGATTGCAGGTAAATTTAAGAAACAAAAATATATAGATTTTTCCCAACAGTAATATAAAACTTCTTTGTCGCCTATGATCACATTTTCCTTTTATTCGAATATTTCCTCTATTCAGGCACTGCAGGAGAATGTGATTTTGAGAAGAGATGTTGATCTTTTTGTCGAAGTATGGCACGAATTGTGCCTCGAGTCGAGTCAATGATTGTTCATGGCATATTTACACACAATAGAATTAAAGAAGGGAAGCCATGAAAGAAAATTTACTGATTTTTTTGATATATGTCGCGTATTTTCCATGTACTGTGTAATACTTCCTCAAAATTGGAAATAAATGAAAACAAATAAATTTATTGTTAATGCATGAGTTCGTTTATAAATGAAAACACGTGCAGGTTGTAGAAGGCAGCCTTAACGCTTCCATCAACCATGCCGTAGAAACATAAACTTACAATTTATCTAGAACTCGGGAATTTTGTTCATTAAAACGATACAAGAATATTCAAGATCATCTGTCTTAGCTTTCTACGGCTTAACAGCAACCTGCAAAAGCATTTATTGTACTATTCCTCGCTAATTCTTATTGACATCACAGTACGAAAACCCAAAAGAAAAGCACGCATCATAAGACACAGGAACGTATAAATATGGGTTAGATAGTTTCTAACTTGTCGCTCTGAAGAAGAGGATAGCAGCATCAATGTAATCGTTCCTCTCTTATCCCACACCTACAAAAATCAGGTGACGAATAATGAACATCAAAGCTCTCT
Organism: Fraxinus quadrangulata; assembly: GCA_903798255.1. Classification (NCBI taxonomy): domain Eukaryota; kingdom Viridiplantae; phylum Streptophyta; class Magnoliopsida; order Lamiales; family Oleaceae; genus Fraxinus; species Fraxinus quadrangulata. Next base: position 38,933 of record CAIGRB010099754.1, read on the forward strand.
TCGCCTCAGTCCGATATTCTAATCTCAACACCCAGGATGTCCTTCACTTGTTCATACGTCACAAATGCAATAGCGATTGATGGAATGACCTGAACAGGAAAATGTAATATTAAATGATACAGGTCCATCTGCACAAGGAACGATTGCTTCAATATTCAGTCAACATAAAACTCGTGAATTTCCCATAAATTTTCCCCTGAAAAATGTCAGACTTAAGATATAAATTTATTATTTGGTCTGAGCCCTAAGTGCGTTTTGACACACAGTATTAGTCCTTTCTCGACTGTACAATGAACAAAATTTTAGATTTCTTGCTGTTTTCTTCCTTGATACTATCTAATCCACCTTATCATAGACCATAAATGCTAGCCTAGAAATGGTAGAATGGGATTCTTATTTAACAATCACAATTGCAAGTGAACCCATTTCTATATTGGCTCTCAGTAGAACTTTTGCCGTTTAAAGAGTTCCGAAAGACAAAAAAATTAGAGTCACAAGCTCTCAACTAAAACACAGATTACTCGCCGGTCAAAATGATTACCCCCTCCAACAACTTATATGCAATTCAGTCTATAGTTTGCTCAGAAATTAACTTCCATTCTAAAATGAGTAGTCCATTACTGATTCAACCCACACGGAGCAGATGATCTCATGTACACGCTACCAATTTTTCTCTATATTTTCTTTGGTTGGTTTCCTAATATATTTAACCAAATAGTTTATCATTATTGTGATCGAAGCTTATAAAACCTCAAATTAATATTTTTGGAAGTTTTAAAGTAGTGCTTCCATGCCACAGAGCATTGATTAGCATTCCAGGCTGAGTGGCAATTTCGGGACATTTAAACAAAAAACTGGCAGAAAAAATATAATACAAGACTAACCTTCACTGAGTTGGGGACTAAACCCTTGTACAATGCTCTGAAGCCCTCGTACCTAACAGTTTTCTTGAAAGCATCGATCATGCCAGTATATTCAAGGGAGGCCTTGCTTCTCCCATCACCAGTGACAATTGAAGCAGCATTACTCCACCCCACCATCTGCATTCTTCTACGGATAACATCAAGAGGGTATGCAACAGTTTGTCCGACAGTACCTGCTGCAGCCCCACATGCAAGTCTGGTTACCAAGCCCAATTCATTATCTTCAACAAGCCCAAATTGATTAGATTTAATCAACCAATCCTTCAGAGATTCATATACAGCAAAGTTGAGACCCACATATGGAACCTGCAAACAGTAAAGAGTGTGATCATCACAATATGATTGGACAGTGTAGAATTTCCAGTACAGCAGATCCTATATAGGTGGAAGAGTGGTGTGATTTTGCAGGCATGATAAATATCTTCCCATTCAAAAGCTCAGGTTTTGGAAGGAAAAATCAAATGGAAAGAAACAGATCTTATTAAAATATAACAGAAATTTTAATGAGGTGTTCAAGTTGGTCCTGACGTGGATTAGAGGTAACAGGCAAAAGCAAAAATAATATTATTGGCATTGTTAGCCAAACAAGAGATCGAACTAGACCTGAATCTCGAAAATACACTTCCAACAAAATACTACATTAAATGAACCAAGATTCAACGAAAAGGCCAAAGGTTGTTTTAACTATTAAGAGTGCCAACATTTCAGGTCTGCAAAATATTTAAAGCATTAACATTGAAACTACACCTATACACAGAGCTGGTGTTCTCTTTATCACTTGACGGATTAGTAGAGAAAATACATTATAATAATTAAAGAGAGTGAAGACTGAACCAAATTGATGATATAAATAAGAGATTTAAATATTACACCATGCGAAAGCTTCACTATTTGGTCTGGCATTTTAATAAGCCATGTAATGCAAGAAATGTCAGCTTGGAATGTGATACATAGACTTATCGTGTGATCAGGATGGGCTCATTGTAGAATGTTTGGCAAGATAGGACTTGCAATGGTGATGGTTCCTTGTTCTTCACAGGTGACATTGACCAAACAAAAAGGGCAAAAATGAATTATGGATGGTGGAGCAATTTTCACACTGTAAATCAATATTAAGTAATGTCCCATCTCATGATAGCTAAGTGCTTATAACTTGTATAAATTGTAACTCAAGCACAATCAATATCTTCCTAGTCTTTCTGCGAATACTCTATGCTATGGGTACCATAGATAGTTTCATCATGTTATCCAAGTTGACTGAAGCAAAATGTTGTAGACGTGTCATGTCTATTACTGGTATCATTTCCATAGTTATAATAATTCCTCGACTTACAACTCCAATGACAGAAGGAAGCCAACCCTTGTACAAAGCACGAAAACCTTCCTCACGAAGCACAGTTGTCAAAGCATGAAACATTCCTCTATACTGATAGGGAGACTTATCTGTCTGCAACACAGGAAAAGAAATATGCATTATGATCTGGAATACACTACTGAAACTGCATTAAATTCTCAGAGAGCCAACACAATTTCCAAAAAGATGATCTTCAAGATGACTCTCAATACCTGCACAGTAAGTCTGCCTCGAACCATGTCCATCGGGTATGTTGCAGACATAGCAATTATTCCAGCACAAGCTCCAGCTCCCAGACGTAATAAAGGAGTGAGCTGAGCATCCTCTGTGGAAGAAAACACGCATGATGCAACAATTCAAATGGCATGATGATCCTCATCTCTCTGCTTGAATCATATACATAGATAATACTAACAAGTCAACAAAACAGTAGCCTAATCTGTTAGATTAGATCATGCAAGGCTATAAGCACAGCACTTTATTAAAATTTGGTCAAATCTAATCAACCATTAAAGTGACTCTGCGCAAAAATTAAAAAAATAAAAAATAAGAAAAAATTAATAATAATAATAACTTCATTGAGCAGGTCCCGTATAAATGGTGACAAATGTATTTACTTTTCTCAGCATACCTATTTGTGAAGGAAAATATGGTTATCGCTCTGGTTACTGAGTTCAGGTAAATACCGAACTCCAGAAATTATTTAACCAAAATCTTGAGAACAAATTAACATTTTCTTTACAGAATAGTTTGGATTATCAGATTATGTAGATCTCCTCATTAATTCTATGTTTAAATGATTAAAAAATTAAAACCATCAATGATCAGAACAGATATTTGTGCTTTGTCAAAGCTTACATTCAAAAATTAACCAAGAAAAACTTGACAAATATAAAATGGAAATTCATGAAAAATAACAAATCGCCCATGTTGTCCTTTCAATCTGGCCATAGAAGAGTTAACATGGTGAGACGTCTCCCATGTAATGAAGGCAACCTTTGAGATCACAACTCAAACCCATATTCTTACTCTTGAAATCAAAAGGTTTAAAATGACAACTAGTATCCCCTTAAAATTAAGGAACAGAAATTTTGAAAACATGTAAATATGAGAGGAGAAACAAATAAAGCATTCTATTTATGGAAATATTCCATTTAAGTAGAAAAGTGGTTTTTGATTAATCTTCCTAATACTGGAATACTAGCAAGAAACTTGACTTATTAAAAGGGGGTATCAAGTATATTCCATGGTCAGCTAGCTACTATGTTGCTCGGACTCTTCAAAAATGGAGAAGTATCCATGTCGACATGACATGACACGGATACTGACACGGGATATGGGTCGGATACTTGGTCTTGCACTCGGATACCACAGCAAAAGGAGAAGACAGTGGACAGCGTGGAGTATTGCTTCTGGCTTGCGTTTGTAGCAACAGCAAACCTATTTATTTCGAGTCTTGTGGCAGTATTTTGCAGAAATTTATGGAGGACAATAGCATGGCATCAGAATTTTGCAGAAAGGGGAAGATAAGAGATGGAGAAGACGATAGGTTTAGTCCTTTTGGGCGGGTGTTAAATGGGCTTTTGTCAAGCCTAATGAATACATTAATGATAGAGAAAATTAGGTGGTTTCAAAAGTCAACAATTTATACTGCCAAAAATTGGGAATTGTCTCTGACAAATTTTATAATTTATTGTAAGTGACATGAGTTATTGTTTCATTTAAGATAAGATTAATTTAATATTTAGGATGTGTCCCCCATTATTGGGAGAAAAATGAAGTAATGAATGGTATTTTTTGGAGAATATGTGGTTGAAATTTAAAGTAACTTTAATGGTTTGTGTGTAGAATATTTTATTGGGTGAATGTGTGGTGGAGAATCTTACTGTAGTAAACAATGTTTTAGATTAATAGTAGACAAACAAGGGCTTAATTCTAAATTTGTTTGATTTAGTAGTTCCAAGTTACACATCCATTTTGGATGATTTAAATATGTTAGAAAGCTTAAAAGGCATTCACTTAGTATGATCACACAACTTCACATTAAACGTCATTGATGATAAATATCCTAGATCATATCGACCCCAACTCATTCTAATCTTTAAAAGTAAAGTAAAAGATTGGTGAATAGTCAAATCCGTATACGTACAACTCTATCAACTTGTCGCCTATGGTCAATCTTATGTTTTTTAGAGGGCGATCACACAACTTTTCGTTAAACGTCCTTAACCATAAAAAAACTAAATCATATTGATCTCAACTCATTTAATTTCTAATAGTAAAGTAAAAAGATTGGTAAGTAGTCAAATCTCCATCTACATATAACTCGATCAACTTGTCACATATGCATGACGTTAATCAATCTTATTCTTTTTAGAGTGCAATCACACAACTTCACGTTAAACGTCCTTGATCATAAATATCCTAGATCATATCGACCCCAACTCATTCTAATCTTTAAAAGTAAGGTAAAAGATTGGTGAATAGTCAAATCTCCGTCTACGTACAACTCGATCAACTTGTCGCCTATGGTCAATCTTATTTTTTTCAGAGTGCGATCACACAACTTCTCGTTAAACGTCCTTAACCATAGAAATATTAAATCATATCGATCTCAACTCATTTAATTTCTAAAAGTAAAGTAAAAAGATTGGTGAACAGTCAAATCTCAATCTATATATAACTCGATCAACTTGTCGCCTACGCACGACATTAATCAATCTTATTATTTTTAGAGTGCGATCACACAACTTCACGTTAAACGTCCTTGATCATAAATATCCTAAATCATATTGATCCCAACTCATTTAATTTCTAAAAGTAAAGTAAAAAGATTGGTGAGCAATCAAATCTCCGTCTACATATAACTCGATCAACTTGTCGCCATGCACGACGTTAATCAATCTTGTTCTTTTTAGAGTGCGATCACACAACTTCACGTTAAACGTCCTTGATTATAAATATCCTAGATCAAATCGACCCCAACTCATTCTAATCTTTAAAAGTAAAGTAAAAGATTGGTGAATAGTCAAATCTCCGTCTACGTACAACTCGATCAACTTGTCGCCTATGGTCAATCTTATTTTTTTCAGAGTGCGATCACACAACTTCTCGTTAAACGTCCTTAACCATAGAAATATTAAATCATATCGATCTCAACTCATTTAATTTCTAAAAGTAAAGTAAAAAGATTGGTGAACAGTTAAATCTCAATCTATATATAACTCGATCAACTTGTCGCCTACGCACGACATTAATCAATCTTATTCTTTTTAGAGTGCGATCACACAACTTCACGTTAAACGTCCTTAATCATAAATATCCTAAATCATATTGATCCCAACTCATTTAATTTCTAAAAGTAAAGTAAAAAGATTGGTGAGCAATCAAATCTCCGTCTACATATAACTCGATCAACTTGTCGCCATGCACGACGTTAATCAATCTTGTTCTTTTTAGAGTGCGATCACACAACTTCACGTTAAACGTCCTTGATTATAAATATCCTAGATCAAATCGACCCCAACTCATTCTAATCTTTAAAAGTAAAGTAAAAGATTGGTGAATAGTCAAATCTCCGTCTACGTACAACTCGATCAACTTGTCGCCTATGGTCAAATTTTTTTTTTTTTTGAGTGCGATCACACAACTAATTTAATTTCTAAAAGTAAAAAAATTGGTGAGCAGTCAAATTTTCGTCTACGTACTACTCAATCAACTTGTCACCTACGCACGACTCTAGTCAATCAATCAAGATGGAACACTTGTTTATTATAGAATAAAATAATACGAATGAAACGAATTGGCCAATCTAATACGTATAACCTAACGTTTATTATAGAATTTAATTACTAACCAAGCATTAATCATTAAAATTGGGAAACAAAACATTATTTATAGAATATTTACTTACTAATCAAGGTTAACAATTGAAATTGGGAATCAAAATTATGGTGAATAAATGGTTCAGAAATCAAGCCGCCAATTTACGTAAATAATTGCTATTTGACGTTTTAGTTTCTTTTTTCCATATTTTGCACCAATTTTTTTAGATTCTTCTTTAATGGATTAACACTTGGAACTACAATTTAGGAATCAAAATTATGGTGAATAAATGGTACAGAAATAAGCAGCCAATTTACGTGAATAATTGCTATTTGACGTTTTAGTTTCTTTTTCCATATTTTGCACCAGATTTTTAGATTCTTCTTTAGTGGATTAACTCTTGGAATTGCAATTGGACGTATTAGCTTCCTTTTTCAAAATTTGCACCAGAAAACTCTTTACATAAATAACAAATTCATCTTCTCGTACAAAAACATATTTTCTTCAATCAAACATTCGGTCAAAAATTTTCAAAATCTTGCTTACTCCTAATTTTCAAATATGAATCCAACTCTACACTAGAAGCGCCTCAACGACCATCAAATCTTCATGCAAATCAATTCGATGATAAGCCACTATGGAACCATGTGAAGGTACTCAGCACAGCAGTGAGCAGAGGCAGAAATCAGACTTGGAGTTGCAACTATTGTAATAAAAAAGTGACACTAAAGTGAAGGCTCATTTGCTAAAACTTCCAAGTGATGGAGTTGAGTGTTGTAAAGTTATAACGGATGACATTCATCAATCAATCAAGAAGGAACACGAGCAAGTCGAGAGGAAAAAATTACAAGATGAGGTCAACGAAAGGAAAAGGGCCGAGAGTGTCTCATCACCGAGTGGTTCTTATTTACTGCAGCAGAAAAGAAAAAAAAAAAAAAAGAACTTGGACCTNGAAAAAATTACAAGATGAGGTCCACGAAAGGAAAAGGGCCGAGTGTGTCTCATCACCGAGTGGTTCTTATTTACTGCAGCAGAAAAGAAAAAAAAAAAAAAAGAACTTGGACCTCTAGAAAAGACATTCAACATGGCGCAGAGGGACAAGATTGATATAGAGGCTACCAGAATGTTCTTCGCTAGTGCATTGTCCTTCAATTTTGCAAAATCTTTTTACTTCAGATAGTTTTGTAGAACTTTGGCCAATAGTAACTTGGCTGGTTATACCCCTCCAACTTGTAATAGATTGCGTACAACATTGCTTGCACAAGAGAATGAGCATATCAATAGAAAACTTCAGCCTACTAGAGATTCATGGAGGAAAAAGGGAGTGCCTATTGTTTCTGATGGCTGGTCGGATAAACAAAGGAGACCTGTAATAAATGTAATGGGAGCATCTGCAAGTGGAGCGACGTTTATTAAAGCAATTGATGCAAGTGGCAATATAAAAGATGGAGAATATGTGGCAGCGACGTTTATTGATGCGATCAAATGAATTGGAAGCTCAAATGTTGTTCAAATCATAACAGACAATGCAAGCAACTATAAAGCTATCTGGTTAAGCATTGAAACAAGGTATCCTCATATCTTTTGGACTCCTTGTGTGGTACAGTCTGAATTTGGCTTTGAAAAGTATATGTGATCCTTCTGAAAAATCACCAAAATATGCATATTGTAAGTGGATTGCTGATTTGGTTAGTGATGTGGAAAACATTCATAATTTTATTGTTAATCATGGAATGCAATAAATATTCTAAGATGTGTTTTTTGAGGGTGGTTGATACAAGATTTGCATCTGCTATTGTAATGAGTAAACGATTAAGAGAAGTTAGGTCAGCACTTGAAAAAATGGTGATGGATTCAGATTGGAGAATTTATAGGGATAGAAATAATGAAGGCAAATCACAAGAAGTGAAAATGTGTATAGTCAATGATGTTTGGTGGATAATTTGGATTATTTTTTATGTTTCACTGAGCCCATTCATAATATGTTACGAGTTCCTGATACCGATTCTCCAACTTTACATTTAATATATGATGTGGAACACAACGATTGAAAATGTGAAAAAGATTGTATTTGAGCACGAAAGGATAGATATAGTTTATGGGCAGTCACATTTTTTTGATGCTATTCATCAAGTTTTTGAGAGTAAATGGAATAAGAGTAACACTATTTTGCATTGTATGGCACTCTTTGGTTCCTAAGTATTATAATGAATCTTGGCTTCAAGATGGAAGTAACGGAGTTCCGAGAATTGCACCACATGAAGATAAAAAAGTTTCATTTGATAGAAGCAAATGTCTCAAAATGTAGTTTGAAAATCTAGTTGATTTGAGGAAAGCATATGCTGAATTTGGGTCCTTTTCTAGTGGATCGGAGTAATTCAATCAACCTCGTGTTATTGACGCAAGAATGTAAGAAGAGCCAATCTCTTGGTGGGCCAATCATGGTTCTTCAGTACCTTTGTTGCAATCTCTCGCAACCAGCATCCTCTTCTTGTTGTGAACGAAATTGGAGCACGTATTCACTAATCCAGAATATCAAGAGAAAGAAACTGGCGACAAGTAGGGTGGAAGACATAGTATTTGTTCACTGTAATCTTCGACTCCTGTAACGAAAAGGAGATGAGTACAAAAATGGGCAAACAAAATATTGGGATTTGTGTACGTATAGGATATTCTTATATTCTTTATTTTTTTTAGATATCTAATTTTTTAACATTAATATTTATATATCTGTATTTTTGGTAGGCAGAGATCAAATTGAATTGAATGGACAAGGTAGCATTGAGATGGTGAAACTATCCCTTGATGGGCCAAAATTGGAGGCAATTACGTTTGATGAAGAAGATGAGCAAAGCTTAATTAGGAATGCTTGTTTAGTTTGATTTCAAGTGGAAAACTTCTTGCTTTTTATATTATGACATTTTGGATGTTTAACTTTATTTTGAATTGTCTTTTGTTTGAATTTGGCTTTTATCATTAAATGAAACATTTGTATTGCAGTAATTTGTTGTTTTGCTTTAATATTGTAGTTGTTTGCTTTAATTGAATCATTGTTTAGAAAACAAAAAAAAATAATAATAATAATAATAAATTGTAAGACGAGTCCCTGTACCCTTATCCAAAATTCGGATCATTTTTAACCGTATCCTCATATCTTAATTTTTAAAATGAGAAGGATCCGACTCCTGGATATGTACCCATATCCAACACCCACACTCGAACATAGGCTAGCTATGCAGCCAAATGTCCCAAGATCAGTACAAGATCTTTAAATTAATGAGTTGACACATCAACTTAGAATATATTTATTTGGCTAAAAAACTGCCAAAGCTAGCTAACTGTTGGTTTTCGGTGATTTTCACACCCCCTTTTTTCCTGGGTAATGTGATTTTCAGAGTCTTCCGTTAGAATTAGATGAGTATCATGAAAACAAAAAAAGGAAACAACTTAGTAAGCACCATCACCAACATTACATGCAAGCCGGGTTCCAGCATCGAATATATAGGCAGATAAGAAAGTTTGTCTCTCAGAAATGGACATTACATAAACTGGAATATAAGAAAAAAAATCTATGATTGAGTCTTTTTCTTTTTAAGTAGAAAGATGTTGCTGGCCCAAAAATACAAAACTGAAAACAAAATTGAACAAAGATGTTCAAACTTTAAAGGCATGGATCTTTCACTCAACTAATAAAGCAGCAGTAAAAGTTAGGGTACAAGTGTGTGAAGAAAGAGAAATGCGTACCATTGCCAATTTGTTGCTGATACAGATATAATATAGCCCTGTTGCAACATAAAATAAACAGTCAATTAGGAAAAGATACCAAAACAAGGATTTACATTTCTCGTGCTAGTTAAATATCAAAAGTTCTTATTAACTACGAACAAATATAAGATAAAGCTGCTGCCAGTCAATCAAAATGCCGATGCCATAAGATATATACAAGTAATGGATAGATCATGAAGAAAATAGCACTAAAAGCGGCTTAAAGGAATATGCAAACAAAAGAAATACAATCTTGGTAGGTAACAGAACCAAAATTTAAAATAAATTCTTTGATTAGCAAGACCATACTTGGAGGCTTGCTCATAGCTGAAGAACTTTACAGCAGAATTTGGGACTATTCGAGCACAATTGGTGCCATTTCCTTTAAACAACCCTCTAAAGCCCTCAGTTCTCCAAATATATTTCAGGCCTTGAATAGTACCATTGTATTTTACGTTGTGCGGATTTTGAACCTGTACATTTGAAGGGCATCATATAGCCATGAAAATACCAAAGAACAGGATAAGCGAGTAGTTTGTCCCAAATAAAACATCAAAACTAATGGTGATCTCATCACATAATAGTAGCCAATGTTTATTTGGGTTCACGGCTTTGCTTTTACACTGAGAAAATAATTTGGATAAAGCATGGGAACCAAAAAGCAACGAGGAGAAAAAAGTAAGTTAACCTGTAGCAATATTTTTAGTCGTTCCAATGGAGCTACAGCAGTTCGTGACCTGAAAATACACATTTTGTAAGAAAGTCAAACCCATAATTTATTTAAATCAAAAGACGAGCAACTAAAATTCCAAGCCAAACAATATATTCCAAGTTCCATTCAGTTATCGCAGAAGGCATTTTTATATTTGATAAAGAAAATGGTTCAGTTACACTATTGTTTTCAACTTAAAATATTCTTTCCTTCATAAAGAAAAAAAAGAAATATGTTCTCCATCATTAATCATTAATGTCACAAACATTTATTTATTTATTTATTTTTTTTTTTTTTTGGCCACAAATTAACTCAAAGAAATGACGTTTTTCTCCCTTTCTCAAATGGTGAGTACAACTTTTTAGACAAAAGAAAAATCAGAGCAGTAGCTAATACATCCCGAATTCAATCGCTGAACATTGAACAATACCAATTTCCATCCAGATGCAATCCAATTCTTATCCAGAAAATATACTAAAACATTTACCTAATTGCATGCATGCACACATACATTGATAATTATACATCGACTATTCGTGTAGTTAGAAATCTGACACGCATCCAAAGACACCAGCCGCATCAATTTTTCATTTTCATAACCAATTAAATCAACTACGCTTCTACCAAACTTCAACAAGAAATGATATAATAATAACAAGAAAAACTATCGAAAAATAGTACTCACACACAAACACACATAAACATTAGTAGAAAATAAAAACTTACACGCCTCCGGCTACTCCACCAGCAACGAGAGACTTGCAGACACTGTAGACCTGGTATTTAGTGGGCTTTATTTCTTCTTTCGCAAGCTTCGCCTCCTCAGCAAGGTTAACAATTTTTGACACCGCCGATTCGCTCGTCTTCACATCCTCCGACGCCATTAAAATTACCCCAAAAATAGGAAAATAATACAAATAATCTAAGAAATATTACTTGCCAAAACCCTAAGAAGACGATCAAATCGGCGTTTGGGACAATTAGTCTAAGATGATTGCATTCAACACAGCCTCCGTTCGCCGTGGTTCGAGATGGCGGCGACCGTGGTGAGCGATATGCGGCACTCAGCGTAGGGTGTTAGTGCGTGTTTTCTGAATTAACGGCGTTAATGCAAAAGTGGATTTTTCACCTGCTTCAATCATGGTGCCTGGGAGAGAGCAGAATTATGTGTACTTGATATTTTATTGTTGATCTCTCCAATTGGTTGTACCTTAAGGTCCAACTTTATTGTGGAATGGATAGACTTTGCCCTTGATTTAATTTTAAAAATTAATAAAATTTGAATCAAAGTCAATAATTAACTTTAATTATATATTTCATGAGATTTATAAATTTTCTTAACTTTTAAGAAAGGTTTTGTGCCCTCACCAAGATCACTTACAGAGCAGACAAAAGATTTCATAGGCAAATGCTCAATTGAATGACGACTTTATTATTATAAATATAATTGTATTGACAAATTAAGGAGGTATATTTGGTATTCATTTATAGCGTACCTAAAAGTCCAGTAAAACATTTTAGTTCTAATGTAGTTGTCAAAATTCCGCATAATAAAGTCTTATTTGAATTGGACTTGACTTATATAGTAAGGATAAAATGGATTATATTCGCTTATTTTTCACAAATAAAATTCGTCTTTATATCAAATTTAGAGGGATAATTTTTATCTAAAACAACTCCTAGTCGAGTGTTTATTGGATTGAAATAATTCTCTTAATAAAATAGTTAACATACTTGTATCTCAAACAATGCTTGGCCATTTTCAGAAGTTAATTATTAAAAGGAAGTTACTTTGATGCACATTAGCAAGAGAATCTGAAAGATTGCTTTATTCCCGTTTCACTTTGAAAAGGAAACCTAAATATTTTAACTGACGGCGTCTGAAGTTAACAAGGGAAAGAAGTTGTTCTCAGCTAATGAGCTGACATCTATTAACGGTTCAAAGCGAGAAATAAATAAAAGTGAGCAAATTAGCCATTAATTGGGATCCTTCACGGACGAAACTAGGAATATTATTCAGTGCGGACACAATTCTTTTAATGTGTTCTTATCCTTTACATGCTTTAACAATTCTTTCTCGATTATTGTCTTAATGACAAATATAGTCTTGCCCGCTTGATTCTCCACTTTTTTAGAGCCACGACTTTGCCAACGGTATCATATCACTCCAGTCAACTACTTCTCATGGGTATTGCCCTTGAAGATAAAATTATATGCAAGTTTGTCATGTGGTATAATTTTTTATTATTGATTTTTTTCATTACGTGTACTACTTGTAAATTGTTTATCTTAACTTAATTTACCTCTTCGTAATCAAACAAACTTTATAGAAGTTTCAGAATCTCCATTTGTACACGAACTCTAAAAGCTAAAAAATTCGTCTATGATTGCTATGCTCTAATATCAAATTGTTGAATTTAAATATTAAAGAAACAATTTAATTCATGAAAATTTGTGTAATATTTTGTTACAAAACACACTTTCTCTCACCAAACACCGATACATGTCATCTTACTATCTAAAACACTATCACATCACTTTGGTGCAACTTCAATCTCTTTGTATCACACCACTCAACCACTTTCTCTAAATCTATCATTTCTCTATCTCTCTTTTCACACCACACAAACCCTCGTAACTCTCAATTTTCACACACCACAAGTAAGAGTATATGCACTACCTCTTTCTTTCTCTCACACTCCATATAGATACACTCATAAGATATATATATATACTTAGCAAAGTCGGTGAATTGGGCTTTCTAAGTATGAATCTGTCAAGGATGGTGGAGGTAGATTACTCAAAAATAGTGGTAATGAAGTAAACAAATCCTAGCACCAACACTTTCAAGATTCTTCTTCAATGTTGATGATTTCTTCATTTCTATCAGTTGTTGCTTTCCAGTATGTAGGCATCGAAAATTTAAAGGAAATGTGCCAAAGTTCAGTCACTAGGCACGTGCGTGCATTTGATCCTTCATGGCTCTTTGATAAAGGTGTTTTTAACACGTTTATTTAGGTTCACAAACATGGATAAATGTTGATAAATGTGGGGAATATAGCTTAATTCATGTAATTCGTGTTTGCAGGACAATAACATTGATCTTGGTGGAAATTGGAAGAAAAATGGAGAAAATTGACCAAAAAGGAAAGAAAACCAAAGTTCAGGGATTGAAATGCAATTAGCCAAAAGATAATCCGGAGGAGATATCGAAGATATAAAGAGGAAAAAATCTAA
>CAIGRB010099814.1:0-56498 GCA_903798255.1 Fraxinus quadrangulata
GGGGATCAGGAAGCAAAACACGGATGTCGAAATTGAAATTATTTTTAAAGGACGAATGTCGAAGTATTTGCCGTTTGCACTGATTTAATATTTTTTTACGACATTCACATACTTGACAATACAGTTGTCGTGATACATTTATTGCTACTTCTCATCATGGTTTACCCTATCTTGTAAATCATGGTGTAATGAAACAGTACGAGTCTCTCTTAATTCTATAGGTTGAGCGATAGTAGTTGAATTAATTCGAGCCACAATACCACATCACTTGTTGACAATTATGAATTGTGTTAGTGAAACGTGCTTTTCTACAAAAGAAAATTTTCAATAAAAACTATCATGAATTTTTTCCAAAAGAAAAAGGGTTTAAAGCCTCCATAGGCTGAATAACAAAATAAATCCTAAAATAAAATGTGTATATGCCATATCAATGGCATCAAACATGTCAATAAAAATAGGTTAAATAGACAAAATAAGTTTAGAAATTGAAATTAGGATGTATTCATTTCCTCCACCATATCTTACGATGCTTTCTTCCTAACAAATTCTCAATACATATTTTTTAAATGAATAATGTTATTCATAGTTAGTGACAACAGTAGTCATTCTATGTGATAACTTATTATTTAAGATAACAAAATTACAAAAAATTAATACATCGAATAACAAGTTGACACATAAGATAATTATTGCAATCGTTGATTATGAATAGCATTACTCTTTCTAAATTTTGAAGCAGTTGAATAATTTACTCTCTTGAGCTACTTATTTACGACGATTGTATTTACACGGGACAAAATACCTTTAACCATTGACGGATTAATGTTATTTGTGTCAATATTCTTCAATTATACACTAAAGTAGTAAATCTTAAACCATAATTAAATTCCTAAGATTAAACTAGTTGTATAAGCACTTCGTGTATATTAAGTTTGACACTCTATGTATTGTCAAAATTTGTGTCGTTGATTGTTTAAAGTGTTACTAAAATCAATATGTAAAATGTCGTTGTCAAACTTAACGTCAACAAAAATGCATATATGGCATGATTGAAATTCCTATGCCTTTGCGCTCATACATAATACAAAAAAAATGTCTCATCTTTATTTTATCTTCAATAGCACAAAATTCCATATTATAACTGAAATTTAGTACAACCATGAACAAACACAATTACATCAATCATGTTTGAATAAAACCACTCCAAAAAGACATCAAATAGTACTAGATGGGATCTCAAATTATATTTGCGTTGTTCTTATAAAGATAAAAAGAAAAAATAACTCATTGATAGCCGATGATGCTTACAAATCAACTTCAATACGAAGACTCTTTCCATCTCGTGCATCAAACCTAGAAATAATTTGTTTTGAGCTCTTTCTTCATGGGGATAAGGCACAACGGCATGCCAATTGTGAAGAAATGGCACAATGATGAGGTTTTTTTTCAAATCTGATATTAGGGTTCGTTTGATTGCAAATGTGAAAAATTGGTGAAAAGAAAATGTTTTACTTTGAATTGAATTACCTAGAAAATGTTTTATTGAGAATTGTAATTAATTGTGTTTGATTTGTATAATTTTTCACCCGATCCGTTTGGCTTTATTTTTCATGAAAATTGTCAATTAAATGAATAAAATTTATTAGAATTGGTAATAGAATTTGTTTGGATTGCCAAAAGGTTAAAAAAAAATCAAAATTTTTTATATTCGTTTAACTTTGTTTTTCTTGCAAATTTTCAATTAAATGAATACAAAATTTTATCATTGGGTTTGGAATTTGTTCCAATTGCCAAAAAAAAAGGAAAAAAAAAAAGATGAAAAATCAGATTCCCACCAAAAACCAAAGAAAACAAATTCCTTAAAAAGCAAGAAAGTTGGCGCGTGAGGTTGCTAAATGGAAAATGAATTCCAGGGAAAATATTGTCTGTCAAACGACTTGAAAGTTTGGAAAATGAATTCCTTTTTCCAAGTTCCATGGAAAAGGTCCCTTATCAAACATGGCCTTATTGTTGTGTTAGGCCGGTCTGTTGGTTGGTTAGTTTGCTTGTTGGATTATCTCTTGTTGGGCTGGACCATTGTTACTTGAATCATTTGGTGGCTTCTGTTTTCATCCGATTATAAGAGTGTTTTCTTTTATGCGCTTTTACTAATAGCTAGATGGATGAGATGTCGCTAAGTGTCGCCCCAATGAACGCTGAATGGAGACCTTCTGGAGACTTCTCATATACTTAGGGTTTGAGTTTGATGTACTAATTCATTCTCATTCTCTCGAACTCTCTGTATTCTCTCTGCACTATCTCGCTTTCTCTGTTCTGCACTCTGAAAATTGGGAGCCTTATTTTAGGTCTTTAATCTGTGTAGTTCTTTGCATAGATCTTGAGTGATTTGTAAAAGGCTATTGTGGTTTCCTTGAGTGGATCCTTTTTTTTTTTTTTATCAGTTTGAGGGTTGTTCCTTTTGATATAATCTTTGGTGATTTTGTCTAAGTGCTTGGTGTATTTTGAATAGTTTTTGGTTCCGATTAATAGAGTTATTTCTTCTGGTTTGCGGAAGCTCAAAGGGGATTAGGAACTCCGATTCTGAACCTCTTGTCTTAGGGTGAAAATATTGTATTCTTTATTTCTTATTTATGTTGATTTGTGCATTTATATTATGTTTTGTTGAATGAAAGTGGCTGATAAATCTGAACTTTGTCGTTACAATGGTATCAGAGCGTTCATAAGGTGGTTCTTGGCTTCGATTTGTGCAGTTCTTAAAGTTTGACTCTTGATTCAATTTGCTTTTTTATTTCCTGAAACCCTAATAAAGGGATTTGGTGAGTTCGTTTTGGTTTCACATTTATTGTACAAATTTGTTGCTTATACTTTAAAGTCTTCTTACAAAACGTTTTTTTTAAACTTGGGTTTGAGATTTTTCTTGGCAATTTCTTTGTCCAAAAACCTTAAGAGTTGTCCGAAATCTGAGGGTTGTCTTGATTTCGAGTCAAAGACCTTGATATAAAACTTCTGCATGTGTTCTTTAATTTTGTATATTGCAAACTGTGATAATTTGTACTAGTTTTTGAGTTTTAAGACGTGTTTTGTGACTGTCTTGCCTGGAATTAACCCTATGAAATTGTGAACATTGTATATACAACTCCGCAGTCTCTGTATAAATTAGTTTCGTCTCTTGAGTGTTGATATCTGGATTATTACTTGTTGTATATACCTCTAGTGTGCTCTGCATACATTAACCTTTCATTCTAATTTTATTCAATGATAAATAAATAATTATTACATATATCGAACTTATCTATATCTAAGAAAATATTACAATGATATACATGTTTCTTTTAGGGTTGTTTATTTCAACAGTAACACGAACAGTGTTCCAAGTGTAATTGAAAATAAGATGTTTTTCACCGATCATGATTTATTCTGGAAAGGAAAATTAATGTGAGAAGTTGACTACTTTGAAAAGGTCGGAGTACTTATAAGTTGTTTATAATTGATCAAATCACTTTCTATCCGTGCATTTTGTAACATTTTCAAGTACTATTCATTTATTCACAATTCGTTTTTATTTATTTGTAATTTAACTAATTATAAACATTTTCTGAACAAGTTATAAGTTAAGTTATCCACAATCAACCGAATCTTGCTAAGCCCCCATTTGGTCCAATTATTCCCCTTTGAATTATAATCCATTTTTCTCTCTTTTCTTATTAACCATACATTCTCCAATAAATTAATATTACATGTAAATCCATAATTTTTTTCTTCTTCTTTAACCACATATTCTCCAAAAAATTATCATTCATCTCATTATAATGTGGAATAATGGGGTCAAACGGACGCTAAATAGTCCAAGTTTGACAGAAAAACAAACATAGCCCTTTACCATAAGTTTATTTCTAACTTTCATCCATTAAAAAATTATTTGTTATAAAATTTATTTCATTACTTTAAACTTTTAAATTTAAGAGCATGTTTTAGATTCATTAATTTTAAAATACATTTCTATCACTTCTTTTCGACTGCACATTTTTCAATAAAATAATATTACACACAAATTCAAAATTTTTTCTTATTTTTTAATTACACATTCACCATCAAATTACTATTTCAAAAAATCAAATTACTATTTCAAAATGCATTTTGTCAAAAGAATTTGGCTCAAACATGTCCTAAGCTTAACAAAAGTCTGTTCATTGAATAAATTAGCTTAAAGGAAGAGAGAGGAAAAAAATTATTGAGATTATCTATTTTATTTTAGGATAATTATATTGACGCTACATTTTTTTCGCTTCATTGCATTTTAATTATGATGATGGTCTCTAATCTTTGTTTGTTATCGTATTTATATCATTTTTTTATTAACATTTCACTTAATTAGAAAATATCTTCAGTGGGGACAATTTTTATCCAAATATTCTATTAAAGTGTTTTGAAATGTGGGAAAAATATTTTGTCAAACATTTGCATTCGTTTTTTTTTTAATTAAAAACACAGGAAAAACGAGTCCTTTTATTATCTCTTAACGAATTTTTGGACAAAAATTATCATTAGAGACAAGATGTATTAATTCACATAAGATCCAAGATAAGAATGTCATGAAAATTTTGTGGATCTAAATATAACAGTGAGCAAAGATTATGAACATTTAGTATGTTAACTATGCCCCGTTTGGTCTCCATTATCCCAAAAAATTATTATTCTCTTTCTTATTTTTAATCACACAATCTTCCATAAAATAATATTACACGTAAATCGAAAAATTTTCTTTCTTTTTCAATCACGCATTCTTAAAAAAATACTATTCCAAAAATTACAATTTCGAATAAAGAGGGCCAAACGGGTGCTATATCATATTTTAATTGTAATGAATGCCCTCGAATTTTCTCATTTTTGCACTATATTTTCAATTTTTTCATCACATTTTTATCTTTAACCTTCAATTCATTAAAACGTGTTGCATCATATATCGATTTTTGTCCAAATATCGTGTTAACGTGAATTTTTTTTTGTTGAACTTATACTTTGTTATTTATTTTGCTTATTTAAAAATATGAAGAGCAAATAAGCATTTTTATTCGATTCTAACAAAATTTTAGTCCTCGTCGTGAACAATATGTGCTAATTAAATAAGGTTGAGTACAAACGATTGTGCTATAAATATATTTAGCTACTTAAAATTGAAATTTGGTACACATATATGTTGTCAATATATTTAGCCTTTACTTTATGGCAAAATATATTAACATCATAGTTTAATAACCAGGCTAATATTTTAATTGTATGATAAGTTCATAACATGTAAACATTATTACATGAGAGAGAGAGAGAGAGAGAGAGAGANTAAATATAAAGATGTTAAAAATGTAATTGAATATGATAGGGAAACTCTAACTACTGATGTGATCATTAATGCTTTGAACTAAGGAGTTAAAGTTAAAATTTGAAAGGAAAGAGTCTGTTAGTGGTATGAATCTGATGGTGAAGTCTAAGTTTAATCCCAAAAATAATAACTTCAATAAAAAATTATGGCACAAGAAGAAAGGAAATCAGAAAGATAAAATGAAGATAAAATGTAAAAAGTGCTTTTACTGTCAAGAAGAAGGCCATTTCATCAAAGATTGTCCTAAAAGACTTAGTGATAATAGAAACAAGTCTAAAATTGATGGTGATGCAGCTTTAGCCTGCAACAATGAGGCTAATATTGATGAGGTTTATGTTGCTATTACCTATCAACCTAGTTAAGAATGGATTATTGACTCAGATTGTACTGTTCACATGTGTCCTATTAAAGAGTGGTTTACTGATTTTGAAAATATAAATGGTGGTCAAATTTTAATGGGTACTCATATGACATGTCAAGTTAGAGGAACAGAAACTATCACTTTAAGAGTAACGGATAATAATCAGCTAGTCTTAGAGAAAACTCGGTATGTTCCTGATTTTCAAAGAAATCTGATTTCCTTAAGTGTTTTAGATGACCTAAACTATGTCATTATGATTAATAAGAGATACATTAAAATCTTGAGGGACTGTCACTTGATTGTTGAAGCTCCCAAGAGACATGAACTTTACATTTTACAAATACAACTTTTTTTACTCCACTTCAACAGCAATCTCTGTTCCAAATGATAAGTCACAAATATGGCACAAGAGATTTGGTCATATTAGTGACAAATGGTTGCAGACTTTGAAAAAACAAGGCGTCTTTGAAAAAGATAACATTGAAAAACTCAGTTTTTGTGATTATTGCATTATAGGAATGTATAATAGATTACCATTTTTGTGTGAAATACATAAATCTGTATCAATACTTGAATACTTGTATGCTGATCTTTGGGGACCAGTTTATGTGCCTACTTATATAGGTTTTAAATATTTCTTGCTAGTTATTGATGATTTTTCTAGAAATTTTTGAATTTTTCTTTTAAAATCTAAATCTGATAATTTTGTTGCTTTTAAAGATTGGAGAACTTTGATTGAAAATCAAATTGATAAAAGGATTAAAGTGTTAAGAACTAATAATGGAATTGAATTTTACAATTATGAGTTTGATGAGGTGTGCAAATTGCATGGTATATTGAGACATAGAACTATTACACACACTTCACAATGGAATGGTTTGATTGAAAGAATGAATAGAATTATACTTGAAAAATTAGATGTATGGTTTTAAGTTCTGGTCTTCCCAAGTTATTTTTGGGGAAAGCTGCAAAAACTGCTAGTTAACTTATTAATAGAAGTCATGCTAGTGCTATATATTTTAAAACTCCTAAAGAAATGTGGAATGGTAAACCTATTGCCTTTAGTAATTTGAGAGTCTTTGGATGTGTAGCCTTTGCACATCGATCTGAAGGGAAATTGGATCCTAGAGCACTTAAGTGTGTATTCTAGGGTCATGGTGAAGGAATAAAAGGGTATAGGCTATGGGTAAGGGAAACCAAATGATATAAGATCATTATAAGCAAAAATGTTGTGTTTAATGAAAATGATCTACCTTGTTTGAAAAATGATAATAACATTGGACCTTTAAGTCAGACTGAGAGTATAGAGAGAGAAACTGAAATTGAGGTGGAGCAAGTTAAGGATGATAATCAACCTCCTAATGTTCAGACTGGAGATGATGACGTTGAAACTAATAGTAATGAAGAGTCTGAACAATCTGAAACTAATTTGGAAACAAATAAATCTTTAGATGATTATCAACTTGTTCAAGATAGGCAAAGAAGACAAGTGAGACCACCTGTGAGGTTTGATGATGAAGTGTCTTTGTTTACTGTTCAAGGGTTCATTGAAAATGAACATATATCTTTTAATGAGACTATAAGTAACAAAGATTCCAAACATTGGCTTTGAGCAATGCAGGATGAAATTGAATCCCTTAAAAAGAATAAAACATTGATTTTGACTAAAAAGACCCCAGGGAAAAATGGTTGTTGATTGCAAATGGATTTTTAAAATAAAACGGGGAGGGGGGGAACAAAATGAGAATGGCATTAGATACAAAGTTAGACTAGTGGCAAAAGGCTTTACAAAAAGAGAGAGAATAGATTTCAATGAAAATTTTTCACCAGTTGTAAAATTTACAACTGTTAGAGTAATATTAACTTTAGTAGCTCAGTTTAATTGGGAATTTGATCAATTGGATGTTAAAACTGTCTTTTTAAATGGGAATCTTGATGAAATTATTTACATGAAACAACCAAAAGGTTTTGAAGTAAACAAAAATTCCGACCTGGTATGCCTTCTTAAAAAGTCCTTATATGGTTTAAAATAAGTTCCAGGACAATGGTACAAAAGGTTTGATACTTTTGTGCTTGGACTTAGTTTTAAAATGAGTAATTTTCATGTCTGTCTTTATTGCAAAGGAAGTGGTGGTGAAAATTCACTCCATCTTCTTCTTTATGTTGATAATATGCTCTTGGCTAGTCACGACATAAAAGAAATAGAATTAATTAAAAACAAATTGAAATCTGAATTTGAAATAAATGACTTAGGTCCTGTTAGGAAAATTTTGGGTATTGACATTAAAAGGAATAGAAGAGAAGACACATTTAGTCTTTGTAAAAAATCTTATGTTTTGAAATTATTGGAAAAAATTTCTATGTTTGATGCTAAAAGAGTGAGTTACTTTTAACAAATAATTTTAAACTTTCAAATGATCAATGTCCCAAATCTGAAGATGAGTTCAAAAGAATGGCAAGAGTGTCATATTCTAATGTTGTTGGGTATGTTATGTATCTAATGGTTTGTTCTAGACCTAATTTGACATTCTCGATAATTGTATTGAATAGATATATGTCAAATCCAGGTGAAGCTCACTGGGAAGCTATGAAATGGCTTATTTGATACATTAAGGGAACTTGTGACTTGGGAATTCAATATAAGAAACAATTTGAAGGTGTTATCTTGAGAGGTTACACTGATTCTGACTATACGGGTGATAGAGACAATAGGAAATCCACTTCTACTATGTGTATACATTGTGTAATTCTTGCATAAGTTGAAAATCACAACTACAAAAATTGTTGTATTATCTTCATCTGAAGCTAAATATGTAGTTGCAACAGATGCTATAAAAGAGGAAAATTAACTAAAAGGACTCTTAAATGAATTTGGTTTTGATAAAGATGTTGTTTTGTATTCTGATAGCCAATCTGCCATTTATTTGAGTAGGAATCATGTTTTGCATAATAGATCAAAACATGTTGAAGTGAAATTTCATTTTATTAGAGATGTTATCTCACAAGATGTTGTAAAACTTGAGAAAATTTCTACTTATTTTAATCTTGTTGATACCAAAGTGCTGCATTTAAATAAATTTTTGGACTATTTAAATCAGCTGAACATTAACACTTGTTGATTTGTGTATCAGGAATAAGAACAAATGATGCCATGATAGAGAAGAGAAATTACTATAGATAAAATTGGGATCATTGTACCAATGTGGAGATTGTGAAGACATGGCACAATGATGAGGTTTTTTTTATCAAATCTCATCTTATTGTTGTGTTGGGCCGGTCCGTTGGTTGGTTGGTTTGCTTGCTGGATTATTTCTTGTTGGGTTGGACCATTGTTACTTGAATCATTTGGTGGCTTCTGTTTTCATTCGGTTATAAGCGTGTTTTATTTTATGCGCTTTTTACTAATAGCTGGATGGATGAGATGTCGCCAAGTGTCGCCCCAATGATCGTTGGATGGAGACCTTTCGGAGACTTCTCATATACTTAGGGTTTGAGTTTCATTCTCATTCTCATTTTGTCGAACTCTTTATATTCTCTTAGCACTCTCTCTCCTTCTCTGTTCTGTACTCTGAAAATTGGAAGCCTTATTTTAAATCTTTAATCTGTGTAGTTCTTTGTTTAGATCTTGAGTGATTTGTAAAAGGCTATTGTGGTTTCCTTGAGTGGATTCTATTTTTCGATCAGTTTGAGGGTTGTTCCTTTTTATGTAATCTTGGGTGATTTCGTTTGAGTGTCTGGTGTATTCTGAACAGTTTTTAATTTCGATTAATATAGTGATTTCTTCCGATTTGCGGAAGCTCAAAAGGGGATTAGGAACTCTGGTTCTGAACCTCTTGTCTTAGGGCGAAAATATCGTGCTCTTTATTTCTTATTTTTGTTAATTTGTGCATTTATATTCTGTTTTGTTGAATGAAAGTGACTGATAAATTTGAACTTCATCGTTACACCAATGCATGGCGACGTTGACACAAATATTCACCTCAAAAATCCACAGTAGATGTGCATTTGTTTGCTTTCTTTTTCCGATATTTTAAAATAAAATCCAAATGAGGCACTAAGCTAGAGTATGACTTGAGATCTGCTGTCCAAAGTTAGTTTTCCAACTGGCTATTCACACAATGATTTATTGATACATTATTTTACACCTATTTTTGAGCACAAGTGGCAACGAGAAAAAGGTTTGATATATTAATTTGAAGTAATGTGTCAATGAAACGTTGAGTGGACAACAAGTTGGATAATCAATTTTAGACAACAGATTTCAACTCCTAGTGTATAGGGTTCTAACAACAAAAAGCAACTTCTCAGTGTACTTTTTGAGAAATGGCACTTATTAGCATCATTCTAAAAAGCTCGCTTAGACGGCGTTAAACTTTGTCAAAACGTTTCGCTTCATCCTAGGTGCCTTTTTTAAAAAAAATTTCTAAACAACTGAATTTTTTCCTTCATCTCTTTCGTTTTCTGTAGGAACGATTTATTAATTTTTTAAAATTTTTCCTATGTTTTAAAGTCTTTTATTTGACTTTAGTTTATTAAATTTTTTTATTTTTGAAAAAAACTTTTCATTTGACTTTAATCTCGAAATTTTAAAAGACTTTATTTATACAAAAATTAAAAATGACTTTATTTGATAAAAAGTTAAATAAAATTGAGATACGGTGCTATTTACATATACAATTACAATCATAAGACTCATTATTTTGTTGAAAACTTTGAAAGCATATATGAAGTTTTTATAAATCTATTAAGTAGGACTTGCCAGTTGAAAATTGAAACTATAAAAAATAGTCTATTTTTTGCATTTTGAAAATTTGAAAATTGTATAAAACTAATTATAGGAATTATTACTTAAATATAGTATTTTATAATTTGAGATATTTGATATGTATTATTTTAATTATTAAATGATTTAAAATCATTAAAAATTTAAAATAATATTAAAATAAGAAAATATTTTTTTATGCCTAATCCTCACCTAAATTCGTTTAAGTTTATAGAGTTTGAAATTTCGTATTCATGCCTAATCACACTTTACGTTTTTAAGAACNTTTGTTTGATTCTTGTAAATTTAGAAAAAAAAAATGAGTTTTGAATAGTATTTTTAGGAGAATGTATAATTAAAAATAAGAATTTTTTTGAAAATGACCTCGTAACAAATTATAAAATAAATTAATAGGTGTCAAACATGCGTATGAACTTGAAGTCAATGATTGTGAACACAATTAGACTAGGACCCCTCCTCTTGAACGGGGGGCCACATAATTCCCTGGTTTTCCAAGAGATTGTTCAAGTAGTATTTCCCATTAGACTATCCTAATTTGCCCATCCATGACTGCGGTGAATTACACCGGTATGGTTGACCCACCCTCCAAACTATATTGCCAAACAAAAATGACTCGTATAAATGAAATTCCAAAAAGGCAAGATATCTCTTGTTTGACCAAGACAAACGAGAGAGACAATTTGTAGTAGAGTAGGCAAGTGATTTAATTTTCATTTCCTTGGGATTTCTTCTAATTCAAATAAGGTTTTCAACAATTTGCTTAAATACTAGCGTGCATATTCCGATTTTTACCGATGAAGATAGAAAGTAAAATGGGAGTGGTGAGGTAGTTCATCTAGCCTCGGTTTGATAGGAATTAATATCTAAATGTTAATTTAAATCAAAATCAACAATTAATTTTAAGCACATATTTTATGAGATCCATAACTTTTCAACCATACATTTTATTAACTTCTATAAAATTTGCTAATTATCTGATTTTAGTCTCCACCAAACAGAAACTTAGATACTTTGTGTGATTTGTACATGCACTTAAAACCATGTACATGTTTGAAACTGTAGTGCTTAGAATGTGGGAAAGTTTTATGCGTAACGAATGCAACACAATCGCGAGCATTCTTACGAAAAACTTTGTCATTCGAGGCAAACATTAAATGTAATTTTATTCAATGATAAATAAATAATTATTACATATATCGAACTTATCTATATCTAAGAAAATATTACAATGATATACATGTTTCTTTTAGGGTTGTTTATTTCAACAGTAACACGAACAGTGTTCCAAGTGTAATTGAAAATAAGATGTTTTTCACCGATCATGATTTATTCTGGAAAGGAAAATTAATGTGAGAAGTTGACTACTTTGAAAAGGTCGGAGTACTTATAAGT
Source organism: Fraxinus quadrangulata (assembly GCA_903798255.1). Lineage (NCBI taxonomy): Eukaryota > Viridiplantae > Streptophyta > Magnoliopsida > Lamiales > Oleaceae > Fraxinus > Fraxinus quadrangulata. The sequence continues at coordinate 11,914 of CAIGRB010099814.1, forward strand.
TGTTTATAATTGATCAAATCACTTTCTATCCGTGCATTTTGTAACATTTTCAAGTACTATTCATTTATTCACAATTCGTTTTTATTTATTTGTAATTTAACTAATTATAAACATTTTCTGAACAAGTTATAAGTTAAGTTATCCACAATCAACCGAATCTTGCTAAGCCCCCATTTGGTCCAATTATTCCCCTTTGAATTATAATCCATTTTTCTCTCTTTTCTTATTAACCATACATTCTCCAATAAATTAATATTACATGTAAATCCATAATTTTTTTCTTCTTCTTTAACCACATATTCTCCAAAAAATTATCATTCATCTCATTATAATGTGGAATAATGGGGTCAAACGGACGCTAAATAGTCCAAGTTTGACAGAAAAACAAACATAGCCCTTTACCATAAGTTTATTTCTAACTTTCATCCATTAAAAAATTATTCGTTATAAAATTTATTTCATTACTTTAAACTTTTAAATTTAAGAGCATGTTTTAGATTCATTAATTTTAAAATACATTTCTATCACTTCTTTTCGACTGCACATTTTTCAATAAAATAATATTACACACAAATTCAAAATTTTTTCTTATTTTTTAATTACACATTCACCATCAAATTACTATTTCAAAAAATCAAATTACTATTTCAAAATGCATTTTGTCAAAAGAATTTGGCTCAAACATGTCCTAAGCTTAACAAAAGTCTGTTCATTGAATAAATTAGCTTAAAGGAAGAGAGAGGAAAAAAATTATTGAGATTATCTATTTTATTTTAGGATAATTATATTGACGCTACATTTTTTTCGCTTCATTGCATTTTAATTATGATGATGGTCTCTAATCTTTGTTTGTTATCGTATTTATATCATTTTTTTATTAACATTTCACTTAATTAGAAAATATCTTCAGTGGGGACAATTTTTATCCAAATATTCTATTAAAGTGTTTTGAAATGTGGGAAAAATATTTTGTCAAACATTTGCATTCGTTTTTTTTTTAATTAAAAACACAGGAAAAACGAGTCCTTTTATTATCTCTTAACGAATTTTTGGACAAAAATTATCATTAGAGACAAGATGTATTAATTCACATAAGATCCAAGATAAGAATGTCATGAAAATTTTGTGGATCTAAATATAACAGTGAGCAAAGATTATGAACATTTAGTATGTTAACTATGCCCCGTTTGGTCTCCATTATCCCAAAAAATTATTATTCTCTTTCTTATTTTTAATCACACAATCTTCCATAAAATAATATTACACGTAAATCGAAAAATTTTCTTTCTTTTTCAATCACGCATTCTTAAAAAAATACTATTCCAAAAATTACAATTTCGAATAAAGAGGGCCAAACGGGTGCTATATCATATTTTAATTGTAATGAATGCCCTCGAATTTTCTCATTTTTGCACTATNTAATTTTATTCAATGATAAATAAATAATTATTACATATATCGAACTTATCTATATCTAAGAAAATATTACAATGATATACATGTTTCTTTTAGGGTTGTTTATTTCAACAGTAACACGAACAGTGTTCCAAGTGTAATTGAAAATAAGATGTTTTTCACCGATCATGATTTATTCTGGAAAGGAAAATTAATGTGAGAAGTTGACTACTTTGAAAAGGTCGGAGTACTTATAAGTTGTTTATAATTGATCAAATCACTTTCTATCCGTGCATTTTGTAACATTTTCAAGTACTATTCATTTATTCACAATTCGTTTTTATTTATTTGTAATTTAACTAATTATAAACATTTTCTGAACAAGTTATAAGTTAAGTTATCCACAATCAACCGAATCTTGCTAAGCCCCCATTTGGTCCAATTATTCCCCTTTGAATTATAATCCATTTTTCTCTCTTTTCTTATTAACCATACATTCTCCAATAAATTAATATTACATGTAAATCCATAATTTTTTTCTTCTTCTTTAACCACATATTCTCCAAAAAATTATCATTCATCTCATTATAATGTGGAATAATGGGGCCAAACGGACGCTAAATAGTCCAAGTTTGACAGAAAAACAAACATAGCCCTTTACCATAAGTTTATTTCTAACTTTCATCCATTAAAAAATTATTTGTTATAAAATTTATTTCATTACTTTAAACTTTTAAATTTAAGAGCATGTTTTAGATTCATTAATTTTAAAATACATTTCTATCACTTCTTTTCGACTGCACATTTTTCAATAAAATAATATTACACACAAATTCAAAATTTTTTCTTATTTTTTAATTACACATTCACCATCAAATTACTATTTCAAAAAATCAAATTACTATTTCAAAATGCATTTTGTCAAAAGAATTTGGCTCAAACATGTCCTAAGCTTAACAAAAGTCTGTTCATTGAATAAATTAGCTTAAAGGAAGAGAGAGGAAAAAAATTATTGAGATTATCTATTTTATTTTAGGATAATTATATTGACGCTACATTTTTTTCGCTTCATTGCATTTTAATTATGATGATGGTCTCTAATCTTTGTTTGTTATCGTATTTATATCATTTTTTTATTAACATTTCACTTAATTAGAAAATATCTTCAGTGGGGACAATTTTTATCCAAATATTCTATTAAAGTGTTTTGAAATGTGGGAAAAATATTTTGTCAAACATTTGCATTCGTTTTTTTTTTAATTAAAAACACAGGAAAAACGAGTCCTTTTATTATCTCTTAACGAATTTTTGGACAAAAATTATCATTAGAGACAAGATGTATTAATTCACATAAGATCCAAGATAAGAATGTCATGAAAATTTTGTGGATCTAAATATAACAGTGAGCAAAGATTATGAACATTTAGTATGTTAACTATGCCCCGTTTGGTCTCCATTATCCCAAAAAATTATTATTCTCTTTCTTATTTTTAATCACACAATCTTCCATAAAATAATATTACACGTAAATCGAAAAATTTTCTTTCTTTTTCAATCACGCATTCTTAAAAAAATACTATTCCAAAAATTACAATTTCGAATAAAGAGGGCCAAACGGGTGCTATATCATATTTTAATTGTAATGAATGCCCTCGAATTTTCTCATTTTTGCACTATATTTTCAATTTTTTCATCACATTTTTATCTTTAACCTTCAGTTCATTAAAACGTGTTGCATCATATATCGATTTTTGTCCAAATATCGTGTTAACGTGAATTTTTTTTGTTGAACTTATACTTTGTTATTTATTTTGCTTATTTAAAAATATGAAGAGCAAATAAGCCTTTTTATTCGATTCTAACAAAATTTTAGTCCTCGTCGTGAACAATATGTGCTAATTAAATAAGGTTGAGTACAAACGATTGTGCTATAAATATATTTAGCTACTTAAAATTGAAATTTGGTACACATATATGTTGTCAATATATTTAGCCTTTACTTTATGGCAAAATATATTAACATCATAGTTTAATAACCAGGCTAATATTTTAATTGTATGATAAGTTCATAACATGTAAACATTATTACATGAGAGAGAGAGAGAGAGAGAGAGAGAGAGTTGCTTGAAAAATAAAAACCTACTTATTTCTAAAGAAATGTTTTCTTTATTTTTAAGTAAAATATGATCACGTGATCAATTTTTGAAAAAAAAAATTCATGAAAAAAATGTCGATCAAATATCCCAAAAGTATGAATTTGGACGAAAAAATAAAGTCAATCAAACACATCTTTATATTTCAAACTTTTTTTCGTTGCGTTCTTATTCACAAATTAAGATAAATTGTTTATAATTATGTTTTCTTTAAAATAGAATAAAAAGACCCACCTGTCTATTATATTCTTAAATAAACTAAATAAGTAATAATGTAAAAATATGATTAATATTTATCCTCATTTAAAGTACCTTAATAATATTTTCGGACAATAACCCTTCCGGATGATGTCTGTCCAAATGTTCTATTAGCTTGTTTTGAAATGTGAAAAAAATAATTTGTCGAACCTTTGTATTTATTCTTTTATTAGTTAGAAACACAACAAATAACATGTCTTTTTATTATCTCCAATGACTTTTTGGACAAAAATTGGTTATCAAAGATAAGATGTGCTAAATCACCTATGATCAAAGATAAGAATGTGATGAAATTTATAGATATAAATGTAACAATGACTAAAGACTATGGACATTTTGTAAAAGGGTAATCATTTTCATACTATAGTTTTTGACATTTTGTTAATTATGTTTATATTTTAATTGCAATGAATGTCCTCAAAATTTATCACTTTTGCACTATAATCTTCAACTTTTTTCGTCACATTTTTATATATAACATTTAATATATTAATATGTCTTGTATTATATAACGATTTTTGTCCAAATATCATGTTAATGTGATTTTTTTGTCGAACTTATACTTTGTTATTTATTTTGATTATTTTAAATAATGAAGAGCAAATAAGTCTTTTTATTCGATTTTAACAAATTTTGGTCCTCGTCATGAAATATATGTGCTAATTAAATAAGGTTGAAATAAAATACGATTGTACTATAAATATATTTACCTACATAAAGTTGAATTTTGGATGTTATTTAGCCCCTGTTTGAAACCCATTTCTTTTTCTCATTCTTCATTTCAACCACACATTCTATCAATAAAATAATATTACACATAAACTCAAAAATTCTACTTACTTTTTAACCACACAATCTTCCATCAATCACTATTCTAAAACAATTGTTTTACCCAAAAATTCTCATTCTTCTTTTCAACCACATATTCTATCAATAAAATAACATTACACATAAATCCAAAAATTCTATTTACTTTTTAACCACGCAATCTTCCATCAATCACTATTCCAAAGCAAATTTTTTACCCAAAATGGGTGTCAAACAGGGGCTTAGCTTTTACTTTATGGCAAAATATATTAACGTCACAATTTAATAATTAGATTACATTTTAATTGTATGATAAGTTCATAAACTGTATACATTATCATATGTATATCTCAAACTTTTTTCGTCACATTCTTATTCTCAAATTAACATAAATTGTTACTGATTATGATTTCTTTCCAAAATTTTCTTTAAGATAGAGTAAAAAGACTCATTTGTTCATTATATTCTTAAATAAGAAAATAAATAATAATATAAAAATGAGATTAAATATTTAACTCTCATTTTAAAGCACATAAATAATATTTTTTTAACGAAAAACACAAGATTTTCTTATCAATAAAATTTTAAAATTAAGAATGTGATGAAGATAAAAATTAAGAATATAAGTATGATAATAAATAAAGATTAATGACCTTGAATATAAATTGAATTGTTTTTTTTTTTTTTTAAATATTGTATATGAATATAATCATCCTTATGTTATTTTCCAGTTTCCTCATTTCCTCCTATAAACCCGATAATGCCCCGGTAACGAACCTAAATGAATCGTGTTCAAAGCACTATTAACCCGATTTCTCTCCCCTCGCCTTTCCCTGTCGCCTCCTTCATCTGGGTATTTCTCCTTCTCCTCCGCCATCTGGGTATTTCTCCTTCTCCTCCGCCGACGCCGTTTACCACCGTAACAGGGCCACCACTTCTAGCGAGACTTCTCTCTCAATAAAAGGTGGAGCATAATTTATGTATTTTGTTTTTATATTCGTTCTCACTTTTTACTTGAAGTTAAGTGAATTAATGTGAATGAATTGGAAATGGGCATTGCTTTATTTTTTTTATTTGTTTATCTTTTTGTTGTCGTATATTGTCGGTCTCATTTTGCCTTAATTTTTTCACCAACGCCCTATATTGGCAATGCGAATCTGATATTTCTATGTGAATTTTATTACTTAATTTAAGTTAATTATGGATACGTATTTTGATCGAGCTTTGAATTTTAAAACTGGGTTAGTTATTACTTGCGCTAGGATGAAAAATGGTTTACTTGGGCATTAGATATCTGGAGTTCATATAATTTCTTTACTGAGATGTACTTCAGGATTGAAAAAATAAAATAACTATCAGTTAGAGCTTGTTACCGTGAAATAGAGAAAAGAGGTACAACATAAAAGATGCTTTGTTCTCTGTAATTGTCAAGTTGTTGGATTACATTTTTTGTTCTCTCTCTGAAATTGACTACTCGTGGTCCATAATAGACACGTATTGAACTCGATTTTCGAACTTTAAATGTGCTTATTTATCTCTAGTATCTGTTAAAAATTATTATGTTGACTGCATTGTTTAAGTCTGTTGGTCTCACTTTTTCCCAGACGTCAATTTCTTTAGTTATATATGTGCCGTCAATGTGTAAAGTACATTGATTATGATTTCTGATTCTAATTCCTTTTTTATGATTCTTAGGATGCTTCTTGTCTGCTGATTATTTGTGATTAAATCGAACTTTTTGCTTATAAAGCTAAGAGATCGACTTTTTGAGGGTCTGTTTTGGTAATGGGTTCACCTGAACGCACAAGGAGATCTGCGAGACAGGATGTAAATGAGGATGTAGAGGTGAACATTGATAGTGTCAGGGAGGATGATGAGTGGGACGGTGATGATAAGAGAAAACGCCGGTCAAACAAGTCAAGGAAACCTGGAATTGGAGAAGAAGCTGATGTTTTGGATGGCAGTGCTAGAAAAAGAAGTGCAGCTGACAGACATGAGAGTCGAAAGAGAGTGGCTGGTTCGAGCAGAGCTGACAGCGATCAGGATGACTATGAAGCTAGAAAGGAGCGCTCTAAACAGACGAAGAAAAAATTAGAAGTTAATGCATTGGAAAAAATGAGCAGTTGGTATGAAGATGGAGAAGCAGAGAATAAACATGAGAGTGGGGACAAATCTGAGAGTAGAGGACATAGTAGAGCTGATGAAAGGGACAGAAAGAAACCAAATTCAAAGTACTCAGATCATGATTTTATTGTTGAAAAGGTTCAAAGAGATTCTAGACATTCAGATAGAAGGGATAGTGGCAGAGAAAAGGGACATGAGTCTGCCGAGCATGTAAGAAACTCTCAGAGAAGATGGGATGAGTCTGATGCGGTTGGTAAGCCTTCCGATCCTAAGCTGGAGAGTTCCAGAGATAGAAGTGACTCTCTGAAAATTGAGCCAGGCAATATCAAAAGCATGGATTTGGTCTCAATTGATGATAAAGGTATTAAGGCTCAGGACAGAGAGGAGAGAAGAGCTGACTCAGAAAAGTCTAAGAGGGAAAAGTTTGAAGCTTTGGAGGACATTGAGATATGTGCTGCACATGAAAATATATCAACTAAAGAGAGATTCAAGGAGAATAGACAGCCAAGAAACTCAGTTAGTCGAGATGTTGACAGCCATGAGAGGTCTTTCAATGCAGATGAAGATGTGAGAGACGAAAGTAGGAGAGAGATTGAGAGTTCCAATGTGTCCAGGACACCTGAGAGGAGTGGAAGGCGTCATTATGAATCAGACAATTTAGACATGGATTATGAAAGAAGTGCTAGTTTCAGGAGGAAAGAACATGGTAAAGATAGCTCGTGGGATGATAGATCAAAAGAAAGAGATGAAAGTTGGGGTGACAAAAGTAGGGATAGGGAAAACATTAAAGATAACTGGAAAAGAAGGCAAGACAAGGAAGCAAGAGACGGGGAAGTAGCCTATAATCTGGGAAGAGATTGGGAATTTTCAAGGCGTGGACGTGAGAGGATTGATGGTGAAAGGCCTCATGGTCGCATTGGTGGTAGAAAAGATGGAAGCAGGACTGAAGCTGTGAAAACCTCATCGAAGTATGGGATATCAAATGATAACTATGATGTGATTGAGATCCAGACCAAGTCGTTTGATTATGGAAGGGAGGAGTCTGGATCGATTTTTGCAAGAAGCAGTGAGGTTGTTCTGCAATCTGACACTAAATCGGCCCCACGTGATGAAGAGTTTGGTTATTCAAGATCGGAAAGGTCAAGAAACACACCTGCATCTGGATCCTCTGGTGAAGGCTCAAAAGAAAAATTCATGGATGGTGGCCTTACAATGCCAGATTCATGGAGAGACGACACTGATTATCAGGCAGAAAATTCTAGACTCCAGAGAGGTGTTGGGTCGAATCATGGTGCTGCAGGCCAAAGTTCTAGCAGTGGCTCACAACACCCACTTGGAAATCCGGAGCCTGGTTCTTTCAGTAGAGGTGCTTTTCAAGGTGTCAGGGGAAGTAGAGTAGGGAGAGGGGGAAGGGGTAGGCCTCCAGGGAGAGACAATCAACAGGCTGGTATTCCAATACCCTTGATTGGATCACCATTTGGACCACTTGGAATGCCACTTCCCGGACCTATGCAATCTCTAAATCCAAACATGCCCCCTGCTCCAGTTCCTCCAATTTCTCCAGGAGTATTTATTCCACCATTTCAACCTCCTGTTGTTTGGCCTGGTGCTCGAGGTGTTGAGATGAATATGCTTGCAGTTCCACCTGGTCTCCCACATGTGCCTCCTGGGCCATCGGGACCTAGATTTCCCCCTAATATCGGAAATCCACCAAATCCTGCTTTGTTTTTCAATTCATCAGGACCTGGAAGGGGGTCGATTCCTAACATGTCTGGCCCAAATTTTAATGCTAATGCTCCGGCAGTTCGTGGGCAACCTCAAGACAAAGCCCTTGGGGGCTGGGTTCCTTCTAGATCTAATGGACCTCATGGCAAAGCTCCTTCTAGAGGAGAGCAGAACGATTACTCTCAAAATTTTGTCGACACTGGTATGCGTCCCCAGAATTTTATAAGGGAACTAGAGCTCACTAGTGTCGTGGAGGACTATCCAAAGCTTCGGGAGCTTATACAGAAAAAGGACGAAATTGTTTCAAAATCTTCTTCTCCTCCTATGTATTATAAGTGTGATCTGCGGGATCAGGTGCTTTCTCCAGAATTCTTTGCGACCAAGTTTGATGTCATACTCATTGACCCACCTTGGGAGGAATATGTTCACCGAGCTCCTGGTGTGACCGATCACATGGAGTACTGGACGTTTCAAGAAATAATGAATCTCAAGATTGAGGTAGGTATTGCATGTATTTCTGCTCCGATGGTTCTTTATTTTTTATCTCTTTTCATAAAAACTGTTTTGGTTGTTTTCCATGTTGCTATTCTTGACATCAATTTAATGTATCACTTGGAATCGTATTCTCTTTCATTATTTCCCTTTTCAGTTAAATTATGCACCCCCATGGCCACATCCTGGTGCATTCACTGGTTATTATAATTTTTTTCCGTTCTTACACTGTATACATTTGATTCATCATTTTTTCTATCTATAGGCAATTGCAGACACTCCATCTTTCATCTTCCTTTGGGTTGGTGATGGTGTTGGGCTAGAGCAAGGTAGACAATGTCTAAAGAAGGTAAAGAATGAGATCTCCAAGAGAACTGGCCACATTTATGTTATTTTCTTTTTGTCGATAATTATTGCCCCTCTTTTTTGTCTCTTTACTTCCCTTTGGTTTCTGTGATTTAAATCTCTGTATTATTTGAATTTTTTTTATTTTTAACTGTCATTACCTGTTTTATCCAGTGGGGATTTCGCAGATGTGAAGATATATGTTGGGTGAAGACAAATAAAACAAATGCAACTCCTGGATTGCGTCACGATTCTCATACTCTATTTCAGCGCTCAAAGGTTACAAATTCTAGTCCACTCTCTCATAATGCTCAAGTATAATAAGTGGAGATACTATTTCTAAAATTCCATATGTTCTTACCAATTATTTTCTTATATGAGCTGAAAGCTTTATGAACCCTAATAAGAATATACAACTTTTGGATGGAAATAGTGTTAATAACATTATGACCAGAAAAATCTAAATTAGACGTCAATTATTACTTAGGTATCTAGGATGAAAGTCCTTATCGATAGAATTCATTAAATCTATTCATTAAAATTCATTTTATTCAATATACAGAAAGGCTGCTTTTAATTTCTTATGACCTATTTTTAATGCCTATGTAGTGATAAAGAGCTTCACATATTATCTAACCTATATTTAAGTCCTTGAGCTAGTAATAAAGATTTAACATTTAATTAATCATTAGTTTGTTCTCTATTTCGGAGACATATGAAGTAAATATTATTGTAATCATGTAATTTTATGCGTAGATCTTAGTATCTGTCAAACTAAAGCAAAGAATAATGAACGCTTTCTCAAAAAACCTACAATGTATCATTGCTTTTGCTTTCAAATCAGTATTTCGGGCAACTTCCAAATCATTACTCAAATTTACTGAATAAAAGTAATATAGGTAATATCTTGAGAAAGTAGCGTGTTTGAAATATTAATTCTGGGACGTTTAACTATGTCAGTGTCTAATGATTTTATCAATTAGTAGAGTTAATCAACTTATGCTGCATCAATTTAACGAGCTTGTAAGAAGTTTCTGCTATAAATCATGCTATTCATTTTGACGTTCAAGCTGCTGTGTTTCTATTTTATTTTTATATTTGGGTGTATGTGAAATGTATCTATGTTGGTATATTCTATGTCCTGATAGCTGCCTTGTCATCATTATGAAGGAACACTGCTTGATGGGAATAAAAGGAACTGTACGTCGCAGTACTGACGGTCACATAATCCATGCCAACATTGACACTGATGTAATAATTGCTGAGGAGCCCCCTTATGGTAAGTGTAACCTTGGATTTTTACTGTTGTAAGTACTAGGTAGTCCCTCCTTAACTGATGGAATAATTGGTGAGGAGCCTCCTAATGCAAGTGCAACCTTGGATTTTACTGTTGTTAATAAGTACTAGGTAATCCTTCCTTACTATGAATTTTTATCTTTGAACTTGTGTTAATTTCAAATCCGCTTCAATCATTTCTTTTCCAATCTTGAAATACTAGACTGAAATTTTAACTTGCCAAGTATTCCCTACGTTACCTGTTTGTCATGTATCTTTGTCTATTCTTAGTTTTCCCTTTCCTAGTTCTTTTCTTCATCTGTAAAGTTTACCTTCCTAGCCAATCAGTAGCTTTATCTGGGAACATGGTTTGCTCTAAAGTTATTGCAATTGATTTTGGAATGTCATAACTACTCTCCCATGATATTTTTTTTGGCATGCTTTTTTTCTTTTTATATGACGGAAATGGATAGAACTACGTTTAACATTTTTATTTTCTTCATATTTGTTTACCATGATAAGACTCGTTGTCTTTATTCCTATCTCTCTTTATGTCCAACATGCAGGCTCTTCTTTGAAAGGAAACATCTCTCTCTCTCTCTCCCCAATCTTATTTCTTTGTTAGCATACTATTCTATTCTTCCACTGGAATTTAAATTAAATTGCCAACAACGAGGATTCATATGCTTATTCTTTGAAAATGTTTTATACACGCCACCTTTGTGTTTAATAGATTCAACTTTCAAGCAAGCTTTAAACTAGACCTGCAAAGATTTGTAGTTTTACCGATTTAATCTTAAGGACTTTATTTTTACTGCTGTTTTTTGTTTTGTCCTTTTTACTTCTGTTCTTCCATGGGACAACACGTCTTTAAATTTAATCGTGCCATCAATTGTTATTGAGAGTAAACAATTTAAAGTGTTGCAAACCTGTGTTTGCTTCTAAGCTAGGATTCTAGCAAGCTTCAAACTGGCCCTTTGCAATTTTATTTTATTTTCAGTTTTGCCAGTTCATATCTTAAAGTATGAATAAAGGTTTTTATTTGTAATTACTTGAAACTAGATTTGATATGTGATGGCGAAGAATTCATTTTCTTAGGAAAAGTAAAAGTGAATACCCTTGGGTAAGTAGTTATGAGCAGTTCATCAAACGGAATGTTTACTATGTAATCCAAACACTTAAAAAAGTATTATTCTTACGTTCTTGTTGGCTAATCTGGGTCATAATTTCACCGCACTGCAGAGATATGTTTTCTCTTGATATGCATTGTCTTATAAACTTCACTCCAATTATATTTGCAGGATCAACTGCAAAGCCTGAAGATATGTATCGGATAATTGAACATTTTGCTCTTGGACGGAGAAGGCTTGAGCTTTTCGGTGAAGATCATAACATTCGTTCTGGCTGGTTGACAGTCGGTCAAGGATTATCTTCCTCGAATTTTAATTCTGAGGTAAACTTGCCTATCTGTTCAATATTGGTAAATTTTTCAGCTTTTGGCTTCTTGAAATGGAAAAAGACGATGGAAAAGTAAGAATAGTTATGTGCAATCCTAGTAAGAAAGATATGTGCTGTCCAATCTGCACAAATTTTTTGACGAACTTCTGTGAAATAAAATTTTATCAGCATTTAAAAGTGGGTTGATCTTCTAGAGGGTATTTGGTATCATACCGAGATGAATGAGATTTTCAGAATTGCTTAATAGTAGAAGCTTAGCCCCTGTTTGACCCCCAATTTTTCAAAACTCATTTTTCCTCAAATTTATTTTCAACCTCACTTGATGGGATCCATAACTTTTATCAACTTTTCATTCATACATTTCATCAATTTTTATCAATATCTACTAAAAATCAAATTTTTAGCCAATGTTATAAAGCTGATGTCCATTCCAAGAACATATAATTTCTAGCTTTGCGCATGAAATTGTTTATGATAAATTGGTTAGTGAAATAGGAAAGGCCTTTATTATTTATTTTCTGTGGAAGAGAGTAAAGAGGAGCAGGAGAAGCACGAGGCTCCTCAAATGTTTCTTAGCAAATTACCTCTTTGGTTCGACTTTTGATTCCAAGAGAAATCAGTTTAAAAAATTATTTCATCTCAGAATTACCTGGAAGCAGGCTTTGTATCACTGTTTAAGCCACTACTGTCGTGTTTGGTTTGGAGGATTGGATAGCACTATACGGTGTTAAAGAAGAAATTCTATAGTCCAGTAACATGCACTTACTGTTGCGATTGTAAATGGCATGCACGACATTAGCAGGATCCATTTGAATCTCATATAATTACTGTGCCCCATAGGACTAGCGGTTCAATGTTCAAGGGATTTGCGTGTTTTGCTGGCTTTCTTGAACTTTCACTGATGATTTTTTTTTTTTTTTTTAAAGCTTAGCTAAACATGCTAACATGTAACTTGGGAATTGTCAGGCATATATTAGGAGTTTCATGGATAAGGAAGGAAAAATTTGGCAGGGAGGGGGTGGAAGAAATCCACCACCAGAGGCACCACACCTTGTCCTTACTACTCCCGAAATAGAGGCACTTCGTCCGAAGTCGCCAATGAAGAACCAGCTGCAAATGCAACAACAGCAGTCGGCATCTATAACCCTGACAACAGCAAATTCCAGCAACAAAAAGACTAGCGGAAATTCCCCACAGAATCATAACGCACCAAATCTAAATCAAGAGGCCTCGAGCTCTAATGTCTCGACTCCAGGTCCGTGGACTTCACCAATACAAACTCTTAAAGGAAGAGAAGGTGGGTATATCGGTTCGGATGATAGGGTTTTCGATGTATACGGTTATAATGCACCACCATTTGGTCCGGCTAATGGAGACTTTTCAGATTATGATACTCAGAGAGGAATGAATATGTTGTAGCCAATAATCAACGCTAATTGTTCTGTTAACATTTCTTGAAATTTTGTTATTTTGATAAAAAAAAATATTTAATCTTTTATATGAAAGTGCCTTTACATTCCATTTTTCCTACTCGGATTCGGATGGGGTGCATGAAAGTGGAGCTGGATGCAGCAAAACCGGCTTGAGGTTGGCAAATTTATTTTATTGCTTGTTTGGTGGTGTTTTGATGAAACGTGTGATTGAAAAATTGTGGATTCATGAGACGTGCTGTTAAAATAAATTGTGAATTTTGACTTAAATTTTAATCGATCTTTTTATATCAACAAACCTGATCAAAGTCAAACCACATTTTCTCAAGAGGGAGTAAGGAATTATTATGCATTTCTTACTGTCACTAATTGACCATCATTAAATTAGAACACTTTTTATTATCAAATTCATTTTCAACCACATTTTAACAATAAAATATTTTGTACGTAAATTAAATTTTTTTTTCTACTTTTCAATCACGTATTCTTAAAGAAATCACTATTCAAAATTTTATTTTTTTCAAAAAAAATCATTCTGATGGTTGTCAAACATGTGCTTTGTTCTTGAGCTACTTATTACTATGATAAAATTGACATGGCATTAACCCCTTAATCTAATAGTACAACTAGTAAGTTGTCAAGATCTATGTCGTTGATTTAAAAAACAGTTTTTAAAATGGATGGATGTGATGATTGTCAAGTGTGAAATTGTAAAGAAAGTTATGCAAGCAACATTAATCTATGATATAACACTAACAACAGTTGTGAACAATCATAAAGTCGTTATCAACATTGTCACATGGTAAAGTTGAATATAGAAAAATTTGAATTTTCTTCGAATGACATTTAAGAAAAGAGTATTCTAGAGAAGTTTCATAGAATTAGAAGAAATCATGTTCATGATCAACGAATACTTGGAGATGCATCTAAAAAAGCTTCGTAGAGGAATCTACAAAGAAACTACCCAATATATCTAGTCTCTAGATAAAGAATGAGGTATCATGTCCATACATTTTTTCACTTCTCCATACATGTAATCTATTTTTGGGGTAGTGAATAAGTCGTCATTTTATTATTGTTCAAGTACTGTGTAACAAACTTGCACTAAAAGGCTTCATTCATTTGATTCTGGCCCAAGGAAAGCTTCTACAATCTTGTTGACATGAGAAACAATCTTTTGTGCAAATTTAGGGCCATCACAAGTTCCTACTACTGAGGAGCGTTAGGCGCCTTGCTCGTCTACGACATAACGAGGAGGGCGGCCGAATCTTAAAAATGTCTATATGAAGAGGGGAGTTTGGAAGCTCAGACATGATGATTATTCTAGTTGGCAACAAGTCTGGTTTGAGTAATTCAAGAGAAATCAATGTAGAAGATGGGCAAAGTCTAGCACGATTAGAAGAAATAGCCTTTATGGAAATATCTGCTAAAGATAATTTGAATATGGAAGAGGCATTTCATCAAATGGTAGGCAGAATTCATGAAATAAACAATGAAAAAAATACTTAAGAGATGACGAAAATAAATTATAAAAGAAATTATATGCATTGATGAAATATTTGCTTCTACACAAACTAGTCATTGTTGTTCATCTTGAATAATTGTTTTTATTTTATTTTTTGGTTTTTATAAAGGACAGACTAAGCATTTACCTACTACTAAACAAAGTACTATAAAATAAAAGTGTGGGACTTCGACTGGACAAAAAAGGTTCAGCACATGCTACATTTCGTATAAGCTAACGTACCCCAAGATTTTTTGCCCCATGTTAATTATGAAAAAGTCGAAATATTAGAAAGTATTATGTTGTAAGACTTTGAGCACACTCTAATTTGTTCAAATAAATTCTCCAATTGTCACCGGTTCGAGTCCTTTCAGGACCACTGAGGTGAGTACCGACAGTAAACTTCAGGGTTCTGTGAGATTGGTCGATGTGCGTGTAAGCTGGTCTGGACATCCGCAATTATAAAAAAAATAAAAATTCAAATAAATAAATAAGTATGCTTATTTGGGCTCGGGAAGGCATTTGAGGTGGCTAGCACATTCTGTTATAATTTTTTCAAATTCTTGATTTTTTGGTGAATCCATTGTAGCAGAAGATGTTTATTGACCGTTTGATTTTTCGCAAATGTGCGATATTGCGAACAAGTAATAACGTGATAAATAAAGTATCGTTCACACGATGATCGTGTACTTAATCTAGTGTCAATTAATGTTAACTTAAATCGAATAGCAAAACTTGTTTGGAGAATTTATATTAATTTATTAATTAAACTAACAATTTTAGTGATCAAATTATGAGCTTTTGTAAATTTAGATGTTAAGGTTAATAAGATCAAATCTCCCTTATTAATCTATTTCAATGCAATTAAATATCATTACAATATGTGTATATTCTTATTGACCAATGGTCCTAAGTCAGTTAAAAGCATCTCTCGATGTCAATTAAATTTATCCCCCCTTATGATCTTCTTATATCTCTATAAAAGATGCGAACATGAAAGTATGCATTAAAAATGTTAGAACATCTATAAAAATCACGCAAAGTATAGTGGTATATCTATATTCTCTATCGGACTTTACAATCATTGTTATGAAGTTATATCTATCCCATTCTCTTTCGAAAATCAACAAAATTTATAACCAATCCAATTAGTGATTAAATAATTGAAAATGTGTTAAATTCTATAATAATCATCCAAAAATAAATATGTATTAGGCGTCAAATTATAATTTATATTAAAACATCATAATAAGAGTTCATCAATGTCTTAGTAATTATTAAAACCCTAGTCTAGCATTACAAAATCACAAGAAATCATAATTAATTGGACAACCAGATTTTTTGGTTGATGAAATAGAAGAGGATGAATCTTGATGTTGATGAATTTCTCCAATTGTTTCCTGATCGATTTCCTTAATTCTTCTTCTTGTTGCCCAAAAATCAAGGTCAAAACTCCAATGGATGATAATTCTTGCAATTGCCCTTAATTATCTCTCTAGAACAATGGATTGGTCTCTCTTTAATGATGATAATAGATGAATTTTGTACTATGAGAGGTTTCTTTTGATGTACGAGGTTGTTGTGTATTTATAAGGTTTGAAAATTGGATAAAAATCACGACAAAATTTCAATTGGTGCCTAGGCACTATGGACATAACGCTTGAGCACCCGATTTCAATGCAAAATTTTCTGTAGGTAGCGCCTAGGCGTTGGTTCTTTGTAAAAATTCTCCAAAAGCTGGGTTATAATTTTTGCAGATGTGCAATTTGGTCGTCGCATTCAGTTCTCGAGTCTTTTAAGTTATTTTCTCTTGCAATTTAGTATTTTAACTTCTAATTGCATCCAATTGAACCCGTAGTCTTCATTTTGCGATCTGAAACAACCATTGAAAAGTTGCAATTAGGTACCCCAAACCTTGGATTTCACTATTTTTCGTCGTTTTTCGCTATTTTTCTCTTATTTATTCCAATTACATGTCCAATCATTGAGTTTAACCTATTAAGTTAAATATAAAATAAATTTGTCGATAATTAATATAAAAAATCGAAAACGGACATCTTTCATTTTCAAAGTGTAAAACGGGATTGGACTATTTTATCCTTCACTTTATTAGTAAAAAAAAGTCAATATTTTTTGGAATAAACTAACGACCATCTAGAGATCCTGCTACCACACAAAAATGAAAATTTTGAGACCGCGACTGCAACAAATGAAAAATTATGATAAGAACTACAATTAAAAAAAAAAATGATATAACAGCTTCAACTATACCACAAGGAAATTCATTATCTTTCTATGTATCACAACCAAAAAAATAGTAGAGATTACATAATGACTAACAATATTCAAAATCACTGGTTTAAAGTACCAGTTAGGTGACAACTGCATACAATTAAATTATAAATTTGCTTAAATGCAATATTATATAATTTATTTAATTAAAGCTATCAAATGTAACCATTTATACTGTAAGTGATATTAGATATCATTATTCTTACATATAATTAGAGTAATATTATTTAACACCAATTTAGATGGTAATTAAATATCATCAAATGATAGGTTCATTTAAATATAAAGTAAAATTATCCATTTAATTGCACTTATCATAGATAGTCACCTAAATTGGTGCTAGATATTATTATTCTGTAATTAACATGATCTAGAGGTGTCAACGAGCCGAGTTGAGCGGCGAGGTGAAACTTTTTGCTCGGGCTCGACCAGAGGAAAAATATTTCGAGCTTTTTTTCTTTTTGCCCGAGCTGAGCAAAAGCTAGGCCAAAAAATTTAGGTTCGGGCCTTAGTGAGCAGGCTCGATTTTTTTTTATTTTTTATTTTTATTGTTTGACAAATCTAAATTTTTTAAAAAGAATTTAAAATTTATAACATATAAAAGAAATTACAACTGATATTTTTAAATAAAAAAAAAGTGGCAGACAAGGTTTTTTTTTTTTAGGCTCACGGGTTGGCCCCGCTAGAGCCGACGCCCCAAAAGACCGAGCCACTAGCCGGTCCAGTTCAGACTTTTTTCGCGTCGAGCTTGAGCCGGCTAAACCGGTGAGCCATTACCTGTGACATTTCCAGCATCACAGCCAATAATAAATAATCGCGTTTCAATTAACCGTTACCTGTCGGTGACCTTAGCATTAACTCTTTTTCCCCCTTCCTCCCTCCTCTGTCTGAAACTGATAATAAAAAGAAACGATACGCTCAAAGTATCCCGCGATTGAACACAACCAAGAACCCATTTTAGCGATTGGATCCAACGGTAGGAATTTAAATTCCGAAATTCCAACGGTTCCATGGCTCATTGGATCTCTTCCAAGCTCAAAGCCGCTGAAACTCTCCTTCATCAGGTAAATCTCCAATATTTTTCTCTTTCTCGAATGATTTCTGTTGTTTTTGGTTTCTTGTATTTAGGTGATTTGTTATGTAGAAGTATAATTCTGGCATTGTAATCAATTATACACAAAATTGGATTATTTATGTGAATTTTTGATTGGATGGTAAAGATAGATCAGCAAGCTGCAGAATCACTGGGTAAGAATGAAAAGCAGCGATCCGAAGAACAGTTAGGTCTTGAAACCTCGCTAAGAACGGGGGAGACTAGGTCGTTAATTAAGGAGCAGCTAAAAAAGAAGGTGCCAGAAAATGTCAGTGAGACACACGATTTAAAGGTAATTAGTCGCAGTGATAGTAGTATTAAACGGGATAATGATGTTGGGCTATTGCTGAATATGAACTCTAAGTCAAATTTGAGTAGCAGACATAATGATATTGATTGGACGGAATTATTGAGAGTGCCGAATAAGAACGTGGCATCTAGGAGTGAGATTGGGAGTAGCATTGGAGCGTTAGGGATTGGAGGTTTGAAGAAAGATGGTAAGAAACAGGGGAGATTGGGCTCGAAGGCACTAGAGGGGATAAGGACAGAGAAGGACCGGAATAATGGTGTTCTGAAGATTTCAAGAAAATCTAATGTTGAGTTGGAGAATAACGCAAATGGTGGTGGTAGTTCGGATAGTGGGAGGGCAAGTGACATTGGACGTGTGATGCCAAGAACTTCGATTACTGAGTTGCAGAGTGATGGAGGTGAATCAGTTCGAGAGGACATGAGTGATGCATTTGTACCTGATAACAAGAATGAGGCAAATATAGGAAAAAATGAAGAGGTGAATGGCATTGGAGATGGAGAGAAGCTACGTCCTACAGATGGTTTGACAAATGACAATTGTCCCATGGAGATGGTCCCAGCTTCTCTTGGTAGGAAATCGGATATGAAGTTTCAATTAAAGGATGGCGAGAGGTTTAAGAGTGCAATGTTAAAGAACAACAAGTCGAAAGTAGTTTTCAGAAGTTCAAGTTCTATGAAGAAGGGTTCTTCTTCCCGAAGTAATGGTGAGTCTGATTCTGAGACAGATTCAACTTCATCTTCAGATTCAGAGGGAGAACGAGAGAGGGCAGAAAGAATAAGGAGAAGGCAGCAGATTCTGGCAGAAAGGGCTGCTGCCAAAGCAGCTGAGGCTATCAAAGATCAAGAGAATCAAGTTGCTAAATTGGAAGGGGAGAAACAGAGTTTAGAGAAAATACTTGAAGAGCGTGCCGAACAGCAGGTACAAGAGGTCAGTACTTCAGGGCTATTCCCGTTATTTTGATGTACTGTTATTGAAATAATTATTATAGTGATTAATAAAGTTACTTCAAAACCATGTCATTTTATTTGCTGCTGTAAACTCATTGTAGGTATTCTATGCTCTAGCTATTTCTTGAGACTTGACAATGGGTTTTCAGTTATGTGAAACCTCAAGACATGTAGATGTATTTAATTATATAGGAGATAGCTGGTCTTTTTTTATTTTTTTAAGTCTATGTTTATGCATTGTTGTAAAATGAGTTCTTGCATTTTTTTAGTGACAATATTGTTATCTAGATAAAGCCAAACGAGGAACATTCATTTGTTACTGAGAAAAGTGCATATTTAGAGATAAAATACAAGTTGTGCTAGAGCAAGTGAACGAAGATGGTTACTCTTAATATTATGTGATACATAAGTACAGAAAGGTCTCTCTAGAGCCCAAAGATGTTTGGGACTTAATTATCCTCCATGAGTAACAAGCTTAATTTCTCCACTCTTTTCACTTGTTCCATTCTTAACACCAGTGTTATGGACTGTGCTACAATAGTGTCTTGCTAAATTGTTTATTATTTAATGATGTATGTATTCCTTATAATACTAATCATAGGAATTGTTCTCTAATCTAAACATGCTTACCAGTTGTTATATTCTCTGATCAACTAGGAGCTACTTGTCAGTTGTTTGCGAATCTTTTACCCATTTTTGTTCATAAGTTATAAACACTTTCTATCGTCGTCCATCTTCCCTGCTCATTCTTCTGTTTGTTGAATTGATTTATTTCCTTGATTGATGTTATGATACCTTTAGTTGCTATGCCTTTGTAATACCAATTCCAATTCCAATTCCACAGTCAACACTTGTTTGGTAATTTTTCCAGGCTTCAGAATTGCAGACAACAATGATGGAGATTATGGAAGCTGCTGATTTAGAGAAGCAGAAACATAATAATACTCGAATGGAAGCACTCGTGAGATTGTCAAAACTTGAGGTAGTTCTGTGATTTCTTTAATTTAGGTTTAAGCTTTTAGCTCTGTAGTTGACATCTTATCAGGTTTTAATTTTTATCCTTTAAAGTTGTTTTTAGTCTTATTATTATTATGGATAACAGTGTGTTTTCTCATTGCTTTCTGTATTTTGCAGACTGCGAATGCCAACCTTGCTAGGTCTCTTGCTGCCGCACAGAAAAATCTTGAAGTAGAGGTACCTGAAAACTTCTTTAGTTGGTTCTTGTGTGGCTTTTTTCTTTGTTCTCTCTTTCTCTCTCTTCCCCACCCTTTTTTGGTTTCTTGTCTTTCTTTTTACTTTTCCAGTGATTGTTAAATGATGCATGAATACCTTGAGAAAACTCTAGACTAAAGGAGGAGCTGGATCTCTTTAATTATGTTTCTTTTGTTCATGCTTGTTTTAAATTTTTGCTCAGTAGTTAAGTATCATTTAGCGAGTAATTTATCAGCGCATTAGGAAGTTAGTGTTAGTTGCTCAATTATGTTTCAAAATCAACCTTGTGAAATGCATGAACTGAAATTGTACAATGGCTTCTATATGCTAGTGTGATAGCAAATTGATTTACTCATGATTTTGTGCATGGGTGGACCAGGTTGATCATATCACTGAATTTCGTCAAAATATTCAGTTGAAAGAAGGAACTCATGAAGGTGTGCTTTCTGCATCTTAATTGGGAAGTAACTTTAGTTTCTGTGCGTCTCTTTTTAGTTATTGCAGTGTGTGTGCCTATGTATCCGTGCCAGAATGACTTGTCTGAATGTGCCCTTGGTAACCTAGAGGTTCGTCAATCCAAAGAACTTACAGTATTGCACGTCAAATCTTGCTTCTTGGCCAGAGACCATTTAATTTTCCTGCACGTCAATTTTCCTGCACTTCATATTTACTGCACAGAGCTGTTGTGTTTTTATTTTTGTTTCTAAGGATTCCACATTTTCGTTTTTTTTTTTACATCCCCGAAGTTCAGTATTGAACTTCATACGAGAAATATTATATTTAATTATTGAATACTCGATATGCATATGCAAAATACCGTGATTAATCATCTGATAAATAAGTACACAATGGCACCATTTTTAGCATTCAATTGTATTGCTGTTCGAGAACGTTGTCATTAATGTGGAAACCCTGAACGATTTGTTGAGCCTTTTCATCCATGTTTTGACATATTTAACTTTGTGGAGCAAATAAACAATTTTTATTGGCAAACAAAGCTTATTACTAAGAT
The DNA here is from genome assembly GCA_903798255.1 of Fraxinus quadrangulata. Lineage (NCBI taxonomy): Eukaryota > Viridiplantae > Streptophyta > Magnoliopsida > Lamiales > Oleaceae > Fraxinus > Fraxinus quadrangulata. The sequence continues at coordinate 33,746 of CAIGRB010099814.1, forward strand.
ATATTGTTTCCTCTTGTAGAATTGAGAAGGAAAATATCAGCTAGGAACCAAAACGGGGACAACGTGAGCATCTTTTGCTTCTTCGTCTAGACAGAATATTCCTTGTATCTTCTCAACTAATTTTCCATGAAAATGGCTTGTAGCTGGTAGCTTCAAAAGGTGTCGAATTTGAAAAGAAGATGCTTGAGGCAGAGTATTCCTCTGTAACTGATAAAGTGGAACGCTTGCAAGAAAAGGTGACATACTTCCTTTTCTATGGAACGGTGTTCGTATATTTTGATGCTGTCCCGAAATTTTATGATACAATGTTTGACGAACTGTCATATATCTTGTTCAGTGTATTGCAAAATAAAAATTAGAACATGCTTCTTAATCTGGCTTATATTTTGAGCATTTGGATTATCATGGTGTTGTTTCTATCATTTATCAGGTGGATATATGTTGGGTATTCCTATTAATAAAGACGTGTTCAATCTTGAAATTGTATATAACCCATTCAATTTTGTAATATTTATAACGTGGATGAATAAATTCATGTGTAAGATTTGTAGATGAGAAGGGTATAGTATTCCATCCCTTAGAGAAGTCTCTTTGTGACCCAATAAATCCATGTCTACATTAAAGCCAAAACTTGTATATGAAATTGCAGTATTGGACAGTACTGCACTAGACAATATGCATTATTTTAATTTACTTTTCTACCTCAATCTTGTATCGTGTTGTCCTGTCCAGTCAGTCCAGCCTACAAAAATACCAAAATGATGTCATGTAACTAACTAAAGAATTTCACTTGTTGATTCAACTAAATCACATTAATTTGGTTGCTCATTATTGGCTCATATTCTTATATGAAAGATTTCAGTGACTTGTAAAAGGTATTTGTTGCAAGCATTTCTCTTGTGGCTGCCTGCTCATCGTTTCCTTTCCCTTGCTTCCCCAAGCCCATCACTAAACCAACAATACTTTCAGCAATATATTTAATCTGCAGTTATCGGAAACTAATTTTCTTGACTCATGCAGACAAAGACGCTGGAAACAAACATTGAAACAACCCAAATGGAAATCGAGAATCCGACTGAAGTGGAAATTCAGCTCAGGCAAAGGCTTGATCAGTTGACTGACCATTTGATTCAGAAGCAAGCACAGGTTTGTTTTCTATTATTGATCTTTAAGTTGCAGCTGATTAGTATTTAGGAAGTTTATTCTTGGCATGTTATGATCTCAAAATAAGAAACTTAGTTCCAATTTTGATCAATTAAAGAAATACTTGTTTACTCAAAAGTACACTTTTTATGCTTAGCCAACCATGTTGAACTGAGTTTATGTATGAACTTCGCCGTCGAAAATTCCATTTTTGAATTTAATTGGTTAAACAAGCAACTTTTGGTCTTTTATCAGGTTGAGACACTATCCTCGGAGATGGCAATGCTGCATTTTAGAATCGAGGTAAATCTCTATATCGGCATTCAAATCAATACAATGATGCCAAATACTGTTGTGAATTGTCGCCTGAGTGCCGTATGTTATTTTTTTTCTGGGTGTTTGGGTTAAATGTCTTAGGCAGTCTCAAGGTTACTGGATGAAAACAAGTCGATTATGGATTCAGCTGATTTTCCTGGTACCTCTTCAAGAGAAGATCTAGAATCCGGTGTGTCGGAACACACTAGTTCGAAGTTCAGGCCTTCATTTAAACAGAAAATTCGATCCGGGCAGCAACATTTGGGATTATTGATTCGACAGTTGGATTCGATCTTTTCTTCTGGTGTCGTCTTTTTAAGAAGGAACACAACTGCTAGGATTTGGTCCATTGTCTACTTTGTATGCCTTCATTTATGGGCGCTGTACATTCTAATGTCCCATTCTCCAGTCTCAGATGATACTAGGTCTGGTGCTGTTGTTTCCCTGGAGAATATCAACAATACTGGAGGTGTCTAATTTGTTTCATGCGTTACAGATTAATTTCACCCTATTTTTGCAAGGGTTCTTTGTTACCTAATGTATGTATAGAAATGTCTCTTGTCGCTAAGAAAAGTTCACTAATTTTGCATGTTATTAGTTGTACTATCTGCACTTGTGCTTTGTTCATATAGAGTAGTGTAATGTGATGTCATCGAGGTATCAAAGTTACATCAAATGGTCAAAACTGAACTTCAATAAAAGTAAGATTTCACTTCGGTTACTGAGCTCGATATTTGAAGCACGCTTATAACGCTGGACATTAGTAACTTCGATATGTGAAAATGAGTTATTCTAATAAAGTAGCGGTTTTTCATGTCCAAATTAGCCTTTCCATCTGCCATGTCAAATTTTCTGTTTGTATATTTTGACATGGAAGGAACTTAAACAAAAATGCAACATATTCAACTACGTTCGAACAAAAATACATGGAAGTGATCGAACTGAAACTTCACTATAAGTAGGGTAAAAGATGAGTGAACATATCGCTTCAATATATGCACGTAAAAATTTAGCGAAATAAAAGATTTTAGGGGAGAAAATGCTGTCATTCACAGAAGCATAAGATTCCTGAAGCTACATTAGAGTTTCCTAATTGGCACACAGTACATACAGAATAGGGATATTCACATTCAATTCATGCTTTACAGATTCATCTAAATGAAAACAAAGAAACTAATCATAGTTTCCATTTCCTTAAGAATCTACACTTCAATTGTCAACTAGAGCTTAATTCTCTATTGTGGTTGTTGGTTCTGAACGTTTGGCAGTGCATCAACATCCATTGTTGACAACATTTCAAGCTCTAGTAATGCAGCAACTGCAGTTTCTCCATTTAAGCATGGCTTTATCGTGTTCACAGTATGCCTGATTCTTGATTGCTGACAATAAAATTTGAAAACACACATCCATTAGCACATCACCACCAAATCCATTAGAGAAGTATAGAGACACACAAAACGAGTTACGTTACTCACCAGATACGCAAGTTTGCCTTTAAGATCTTGAGTTACCTCTTCGGAGTAAGGAATTTGAATTGCTGTTGCTGATGGATTCTAGTACCATACATGCCAATGCAAATTATGAATTGGTTCAGCATAATACAGAACTGCGTATTAAACAAACTTGAATTTGAAAACAACAATTAGGTAGGAGGCAAATTGATTTTTCTATGACTATTAAGTGAAAAGAGTTGCTTATTTTTAAAGCAACTCTATCCATACTGTCAAAATAAGTACTTATTTCCAAGATAAGGTAGCAAAGATTTCGTTTTCAAATTAAAAATATTATCATGATGATGGAGTTATAGTAATGAAAAAGAGTATCTGGTTAAAATTAATAGACTAACTCATCGTGGAACTTCAGCATAATAAACACAGCGATAATAAATTTAAATTTAATTAAAGTGAATCCAAAGATAATAGCAAATATATAAGACATTCGCGCTATAACAAAGCAACTCAGCAAGTAGTCCCAGCTACAGAAGTTTTAAACCAAGCTTTGCCCTTCAAAACGACACTTTAAAGGTCAGAAGCAACCTATTGGATGTGCTATGCAAATGTTCCAATTTAAGTTTTTTCAAGTTATAATTACCAATGTAAGAAGCATAGACACTTCAACTGGGAAATATGTAGTGTTCCGAAACACGTAGAAACCATAATTATTCGCCAAGGGTCCTCTCTCTTATCTTAAGAGCATATTTGGCCAAGCTTAAAAAGTTCATTTATAAGTTTACTTGTAAGTAAATTACGGTTTAAATAAGGAAAGAAGTTTGCTTCAAAAATTTAACTTATAGTTACTTAAAAGTAAGAAAAATGTAATACATTCCAAACATGTTTGAAAATAAAAAGTTGAGGTAACTTTTATTTAACTCAGAAAACATGCTCTACGTACATTATTTCAGAACAGCAAACTTCATCTTAGACACGTCAAAAACTCCATCCAAAACAAGAGTTATCAATCACTTCAGAAGTAATGAAAGTTGGAAATCATGCTTTAAAACACTAATACAACGCAGAAATTCATAAAATGTAATCATTTCAAAACTTGAAAGTTAACTAGATGAAGTGTATTACACATATGGCCTAAAGTACTTGTGGCCATGTATCCAACATTCACATTATCAAGTCTAGTCCATTATTTCATAACAGCAATCTGCACCTTGGAAACTTATCAAACAGTTTCTTAACACGATCAAACATTTATCAACAAGAGAAATACAGCACACGAATTCACACGATCAATTCACTTCAAAACAAGAGTAACGCTGTGATCACGTGTACTCTATACGAGATGCACAATGTATAGGCGAGAGGAATTATCTCATTGCATAACAAATGCTGCACTTACATCAGGCTCATGGTCATTGAAAACATTTGTACAAGTTTGTATAATCATATGTCCAATGGACTATCTAAAAGCACTAGTTGCATGCATATGCCAAGACGTGCATTTTCAATGGCCAATCTTTAATTCCTTTTTTACTAATGAAATAGAAAGTCTGACTAGTCTAAGTGAAGATATCCTTGGGGACATCTTGGAAGACTTGCCATAACCTAGACATTAACTTTAGGTGGAAGCATAGTACATATTTCGGAAGCTATTTTCATCGATATGTCTCCATTTCCTTTCCACAGTTACTACTTTTTAATTAGGTAATAATATTCCATTCGGTTGGTTCGGTAGGTTTCCTTCTTTATCGTGTTCTTCGTCAATAAGAACAAAGAGGTACAACCTGCTTACTCAATTGGTTATTTGATCATTAGAAAAGTCTTTTTACTATACAGTGGGCTGCATCACTATGGTTCACATTAAAATTTGTCCTACAAATAAAAAGCTCATAAGCACTTCAAACAATTTAGTCTATATTTTTTTATCGAAGGTCCTCATTTTGTTTGTTTACTAAATTTAGAGGATTTTTATCTAAAAGGGAACAAAAAACTTCATTCAAAGGAATAAGATTTTAGTTTATATCCTTGATTGGTTACTTCAAGTGGCCAAATATTAGACATGTTATTGGTACTTAAGCATAATTACTTGAAAAAGATTACACAAAAGAACATGATAAAAACAGATAAATCACAGTCCAGAAGACCCGAGTCTCAAACAAATATGAGAAATACTAAAGAGAATATACGAAAAAATATAAAATGTCTAAAAATAGAAGGCATTGACATTTTGCTTCAATGCAATCAAAAAAGGCCAAAAAGATGTACGGGACAATCTTCAACTAGTACAGTTTTCATTCATAGAGTATCTTCACAGGATCGAGGTAAAACTTTAAATTGATACTCAATGTCGGTGCAATAGATCATTCAATTCTCAAGAATGTGAGACCCATGGCTGAAAGGAGTTTATTTAAGCTAAAAGAAAGTACCGGTACTAAACCCAATGCTTCCTATCTTGTGAGACCAACGATCCATATATATATATATATAACCCACAATAACGTATTGTGTTGCTTGCATATAGATATTTGTAATGATTGATTATTAATAGTCCACGAAAAATGGTTTGACATTCTCACATCGCTAGATATTGTGGAAGACAAACATAGACAAGTTCAATTAATGAACCCTAGGAGATAATAGCCAACAAGAAAAGTATGGATTTGAAATCTCCATCATATGTGTAGTTTGTTAATTTTAAGTAGTGCCTGAGCAATGACAGTAACATAGATGAGAGATAAATTTTGAAGGGATTGATGATAAAGCAGGAACAGAGGCATAAGATGTTTGTGATTCGGCCATTGAAATAAACCCAATTAAGTCGATTAAGCTTTGATACCATGCAAACAAAAGAAATCTGAAAATTAAGAAGTTAATCACTGCACATCATTATCAGGTTGATGTAATACATAATCATAATTAGTAGTTTCTTACAATAATTGTGATTTATCCTTTCTAGTTTCCTTTTCTACTTCTAATAGTTTTTATCTTTTTATTCTTATTTCTTGCTTAGAATATGTTTTCCTTTCTTTATTGATTTGAATAGGATTTCTAATTAGATTAAGATTTTATTAATTTCTTTATTTTAGTTTTCTATTATCAGTAGAATTAGGGAATAATTTTGCCCATATATCCTATAAATATATAGGCATTGTACACTTTTTAGATAACATTAATAATTATTCAATAACATTCAAACAAGTTATTCCAATATTGTTCTTAATTACTACATAATTCTTATTATAAGAATTTCATAAACGCTTCCGCACCAGAATTGGTATCAGAGCATAGAATTGCCTTAATCCAATGACCGACGAAGGTACTAAGGTACTGGTGGCAGTCGAACCTCCGACGACGAATGGAGGCTTGATAAACTTGAACAACGAATCGAGGGGATCGATGAAACCCTTCATAACATTACGCGGATGGTAACTATGTTGAGTCGTGAAAGGAATTGCGAGTCCGTTGAGAAACAAGCTGACAAGAATTTGCAGACTTTAACTGCTATAAATGTCGGTTGCTTCAACAAGCTTGAAACACGACAACAGGTGGCTAGAGAATTTCCTCGAGTCCAAGATAAATTTGAATACACACAAATTATCAAGGATTCTACAAAAGTCTATAGAGAAAAATATAAAAGTCATATTTGAAGCACAACAAAAAATTTCGAACACAGTGCACCATCAACAACAAAGTATGCAAAGTGATAATCAATCATAAGAGTAGGAGAACTTGATGTTCAAACCATTAGTGAAAGCTTTAAATTTGAAGACTGAAAAATAATCATCTTGCTATCAAGTTTCACGAGGACAAGAATTTCAAAATATGGAGGTATACAAAATTTCACTCTCGGAAAATCCTATAAAGATGAGATTATTTGTAACGTGGTAGAGATGGACGATTGTCGTGAACTTTGGAAACAACCATGGTACTATGATGAAGATGTCACTTACATAGGTCGAGATAATAGGTACGTGTTTAGGTGGTACTATAAGAAATTGTGTTGGTATCATGTGATGAGCAATTTGTAAGTACTAGTGTAAATAAAGAGAAAAAAAATCCATAAGGCAGATGATGAGGTTAAAAAGATGTAATTCAAAATAATCAGAATTTTACCGTCAATGATACAAAAATAGAAAAAGAAAAGCATGTGCAAGTTGAAAATCCGAGACCTGTTGGTTCCTTGTATATGGAAACTGTAATTGAAAACTCCAAGATCAAGCCACGGTCCGATGATGAGCAAGTTGAAGTTTGGAAGTGTCCAATAAAAGAGAAGGGAATTAAACTTGACAATCATGAAGGAATTAAAGACAGTGCAAATGACGTCAGTCAGCATCTAATTATGGTGATTCCAACCAAGTAGGTGCTAGAGCTGAAAAATCTGAGACAGAATCTGATCAATCAAACGCTACTCCAACTGTCGTTGAGGAGGTGGAATCTGCTAGACGACCTCCACACAATAGTGGATCTATCACGACAGAATTAGAAAGTCCACGGCATACTTCAGGTGGAACTCAGGCTGAGCTTGTTTTGAATCCACTTCGAATTGCATTAGAGACCAAGAACATTAGAGTTGTGGAGCTTGCATTGTATTGCCTCCATAAGCTCATTAGGTACAATCACCTTGAAGGTGATCCTAGTCTAGATGGCTAAAAATGCACAACTATTCACTAATATTCTCAGCAAGGTCTGCAATTGTGCAGATAATTTATTACTTGACAGCACTAATCTTCAAGTATTGAAGTTGCTTCTTGTTATTGTAGCATCGACTAAGTTCAGGGTTCATGGTGAACTATTGCTTGGAGTCGTCAAGGTGTGTTATAATATTGCTCTTAATAGCAAGACCGATTCTTCTGCGATGAAGAATGAAAACTCTGGATTTCATCTTAATTACACTGCTGAATTGCTCAAGTGTGATCCCAAGAGCCTGGAAGATGCACTTATTAAGCGCGTGATGGCGACTCCTCAGAAAGTTATTACTTCGACTCTTGATCCAGAGGCTGCTTTGAGTAGCAGTGATACGTTGGCTAAAACTATATATTCTCACATGTTTGATTGGGTTGTGGAGAGAATAAGTACCAATATGCAACCAGCCAACCACGAAGCATGATGATAGACATAGTATTGGTATTTAGAATTCGAAAATATGCTGAAATTGGTGTATAATTGTCAACGTGCATCCTCTTTTTACCATTAGGTAATCTAATAGTAAAATCTTTAAACACAAGTTTCATTGTTTTTCTTCTTTAAGTTGAGCATTTCTTTGATGCAAAATATTAAACTCATAAGTCCCTTCTCCACTACGAAAATAAAATCCTGTCTATTAGCTTTGTGAAAGAAATAACAAAATATAATATGATTCAAACAGTTTGCAACACTCCCTACACACAATCAAGCAGCAAACATGAATTTTTACCTTTCTGGGCCGGCCAACAGGTTTTCCAGAAGTCCTCCTGGGCTTCTTAGGCTCACGGGTAGGCGGCTTTCTGGGCTTTGTTGTTTCACCACCAGCCTTTGGAGGTCGCCCTCGCCGCTTCGCTGGAGAGACTCCACCAGTAGCCACCGGCAATTTATCACCGGAAGGAAGCCCAACTGCAACAGGATCCACCATTCCAACAGCGGGAGTAGGTGGAGCTACACCTCCCAACACATCCTTAGCCTTTGGCGGCCTGCCTCGTGGCCTCCCAGACCCCTTCCTCCCTGCAGCCGCACCTGTATTGGGCCTCCCCACTCCACTTGGCTGAGCCCCAACACTCTTCGGACGACCACCCCGCCCACTCTTCGGCACACCAGGGTTAGCCCCATCTTGCTTTGGGGGACGCCCGCGACCTCTTTTCACCCCAACTCCAGCAGCAGGAGCAGCCCCATTAACGGGTCCAACAGAAACGTACACAGCCCCCGGCCCAACCGCCATATTCGGTGGGTTCAGCGGAGCAGTGGTCATGGAATTTTGGCCCACAGGAACAAAAACAGGTATAGCATTTTGAACGTTATCAGGCTTAGGTTTAGGAGGGCGACCAGGCCGTCTTTTGGACCCAACAGAATTGAGATCAAAAGGGACATTAACAGCTCCGTTGCCGGCCATGGGCACAGGAGCAGATCTTGGAAGCTGGTAAGAGTGTTTGACCATGACAATCTGACCATTGTTTTTCAATAGATTCAGATTCTGAGTCAACAAGGCCGAGTGAGTTGGGGGCAGGTTCGTGTACTGAGTTTCTATAAACTTAGCTATAGCCCTTCTACTCGACCCGTTCTTCTCCTTCAACCCCGCTATCGCCGCCGTTATCATCTGCCCAAAATAAATAAATAAAAAAATCACAAAATAAACTTCGAAAAAATGGAAAAATAATTTATGGGTTTTCTTCGTTTACACTTCACAGTACCTCAGTATAGGGTGGGTGGCCAGGGGATGCGGCGTGAGCTACACGGGCAGCGGCAGCAGGTTCAGGTTCGATGGTAGCCTGTAGTGGAATTATTGATGGGTCCATGCATATAGATACAGATATATCTGTATAAATGTGTGGAGAGAGAAAGGGATAGGGGTTTGGTGCAGAGAAGCGCCTTGGGATTGGGATGAAAATGGCAGAGGGTGGCGTGAGGATCGTTGAAGAAACGGTTGTGCAGTATAGTGTATGTTTGGGAGCTTGATAAATGACTTTTTGTCTGCACTCTCGTTAGTTGAAAATTTGATGATTTGCATTATTAAAGAGTTCATAAATTACTTTATTATTTTCAATAAATTTAGTTTTTTGAACTTCGTTAAAATGAGATTTTCAAGGAGAATATATTTTTAAATAATAATTTTTTTAAAAAAAATGTGTAGTTAAAAAATAATGAATTTTTTTCAATTTACATGTAATATTTATTTTGTGAAAAAATGTGTAATTAAAAAATGAGCTTTGAAATTTTATATTTTTTTTGAAAAAGGAGCCCAACAAGCACCGAAGTTAATAGGTTAATTATTTATCATTGTTCTGTTTAATTTACTGAAAAAAATATGTTTGTAGTTGAACATATGAGTGTTTAGGCACAAGTGTTGATACGGTGTGGACGAAGCGATAATATGTTGAAAATTGTATTGACATGCGAAGATCACATGCGAAGATCATGAAAACAATAACAAATGATACAAAGTCGTTGTTTCAATACCAATATTGGTGGTTTTGTGACATAAAAGTCACAATGATGATGACATTTGCACGTGATGCCAAAATGATAACGAGATAACTTGATAACACTATAGTAACAAGTAACGCGGTGGCAATTATGATGTTAAATTGCGTTTTGCATGGATGGTTAAAAGGTTGTGATTGTGTAAGTTACCATTTGACACGATTCAAGATTTTCAATAATTTATATTGGAATTATTTTATATAAATTAGTACGGATGGATTTTTTTCAAGTTTTGAGTATAGAGTCGAGTCTCGTAGCGATTGTGCAAAGAATCAAATGTAGCGTTTTGACACTGTTAGACGAATGACTAAAGGAAATTCACTAATAGTTGTCCAAGCATGGTAGAATAGATAGAAGAACATTGAATTAGGGATCAATTATTTATTTTATCTCCTGATATGAGTGTAAAATTTCTTAATATATTATATAAATGTAGGATTATGCTATTTATACGTAAAAATGGTACATAGGGAATTATATAAAATGGCGGTGAGGTAAAATATTGGATGAAAAAGTTAACTTTGTTTTAAATTAACAGATGGTATAGTACTATGTAACATTATGTAATCCCTTATATAAATATTTACGTACATATAGCAAGATCCACAAATGTATTATGTGGTTTGATATCTTTAATGTTAGAATAATATTATGCAATTAAATGACAATAATTGATGTGATTTCAAAATCAATATATGTAGCATGAATGCCACCTTTGATTATGAATAAATGTGGTGTTAACCAAATTAGGGCTATATATATTAGGTGAAGAAACACACACACACACACACACACACACATTTTATATATATATATATATATATATAATTTTTTACCATGTCCTATAGTTAGTTTCTCGATTCAAGAAGATATTCACCAACATGTATAGTTGCTATGGAGATTAGTTTCATAAATATAGCAAAGTGACATGTTGGTTTGTTTAATCGAAAAGAGAGATATCTGTCTAATTGAGATCATTTGAATTTATAAGTGTATCAAGTTGGTTTAGTGACAAAGCAACATATTATTCAAACTAGAGACACACGAAGTTAAATTTTGAAAATCGATTTTGGTTGCATCTCTTGAGATTTAAAGGGCGGATGGCCAAAACATCTTATAATGGTTAAATCTCACGTTGAAACTTATTGACATAGAAATCATTGTCAAAGCCAATTTAAGTGTTGAATATTTACTTAAACACGCATAGTGGATTTTTGAATAATTTCAATATTCAAAAGTTGAATCATCATTGTCTTTAGATATAATTTGTGAATAGAAATTATATATTCAATGATTCATATTAATTGGAACAATTCAAAATTTGATCTACCACAATTTTAGCACGTCATAATTGTCTCACCCAATAACAATAATCCATACGACAAGAACAAACAGAAACTCTACTATTACGAAGATATTCCCAATTTATTAAAGCAAATAAATATTTTTGACTCATGAGTCAATCTTTTTACTTTTATAACAAGTAGGTATCTACCGACATGTATTTGGCTACACTTAAAAAGTTACTTTTATTATTATTATTTCATTGACAGAATAGAAGTTACTCTACTGAAAATTAAGTTTTGTGCACGAAAAGTAACCTTTAAAATTATATCTGACAAGAAAAACTCGAGAGTAGCTTCTACTTCTTTTTAATCGTAAAATGTAAATGTAACCTTATCTTTAATCAAAAGAAAAGAACAAAGAAAAAAAAATTAAAATAACAACATTCCTCTCCTCTCCTTTTCTTTACATTTTTTGCTTCTCTAATTATTTTAAAATTAAGAGTTTATTATTTTAAATTTAAAACGAGTTCTGTTGAAGTCACTCAATGTTGAAATAGACAGTTTCAATCTACGGCAGACCTAATTGCCGTAAAAGTGAAACGTCAATTACTTACTATAAATAGACGGTTATAATTTACATCTAAAAAGGCTTTTTCGCCGGCTGCCAAATGGGAAGCTAGGGACTTACTTGGTACATTTCTAATAGATTAGGGACTTACCCATAAACTACTAAAATAGAAAATAACTAGCCATGGCCAAACGTAAACATTTGCCCAAGAGGCTCCCTCTCTCGAAAGCTGTCTACATTGACGAGGAGAGAAATATCAGGGGAGAGTGTGCGGAATTGTTGAGGAGAAAAAAGAAGGGGCCATAAAGAAAGAGAAAAAAGTGGTTTTTCTTGCAGTTATATGGGTGGTGGGACATTCGTGGATGGGGTTCGTCGATGGTTTAAACGCCGAGTCACTTCAACCACATCTACTATAAACAATATTAGCAGCGGTAACGTCAAGAACCAAAATGAAATTGTGAAAAGTTTTCAAGAAAAAGAAGAAGAGGGCCGTAAGATTGTGGAAGATTTTGATATTTCTGGACTTGAAGCTATCAAAGTCCCTAAACGCGTTTATTTTCTTGTTTCGAATTCATCTTCCTCCATGGATCCACACAGAAGGGTTCGTTTTATTATTACCATTATTGTTTTTTCCGAGCCCTTTTGCTTTATTCTTGTTGCCATTTTAATTTTTCTTTCCGTGGGCATTGGCATAGATCTACGTGTACTGCTCTTGGAGTTCAATGACGGTTATTGACCCGAGTTTAGTTTAGTTTATATTTTAATTCTTGTTTCTCCTAGATGTTAAACTGTTTGCACAATGTGATTCCAGAGTTAGGGAGTTCTATGGTTTTTCTGCACTTTTTTTTTTAATAGTCTAGATGAAATTATATCCTCTTGAATATTTTGTACCTTGAATCATTGTGATTTTAGTTAAATTCTTTTGTTGATAATTGGACCTTTTGAGCAGACGAGGATAATTATTTGTGGAAGAACTTATCCCCATTTCTAGTTAATAGTAAATGTGTATTTGTTTTATAAGAGTTTGGACATGAGATGCATTAAGTTTTTTTTTTTTTTGGGTTCACGGATTGTAATTGAACATAAATATATGGCAAAAAATCCACCTTTCTATTATCTACTTAGCGAAAAAAACTGCAGAAAAAAATAGAATCTACTCTCTCTTCTAAACGGGAAGAAATGAACAGTGCCTCATTATCTTAATAAGGAAAATTATTCTTCTGCTGTATACATTCACGCAAATGGTTAAGCTGCACTCAACAAATTCTAATTGGGTACTAATTTAACAGAATGCACAGGAAGCCGAATTCTTCACAGAGTATGGGGAAGCGAGTAGATTTCAGGTTCTAGAAGTTATAGGGAAAGGTAGTTATGGTGTTGTGGGTTCTGCAGTTGATACCCACACTGGAGAAAAGGTTGCAATCAAGAAGATCAATGATGTTTTTGAACATGTCTCTGATGCTACACGAATTCTTAGAGAAATCAAGCTTCTTCGGCTGCTTCGTCATCCTGATATTGTTGAAATAAAGCATATAATGCTTCCTCCTTCTCGTAGAGAATTTAGAGATATCTACGTTGTTTTTGAATTGATGGAATCTGACCTTCACCAAGTGATTAAGGCTAATGATGATCCAACACTTGAACATTATCAATTTTTCCTGTATCAGCTCCTTCGCGGCTTAAAATACATTCACACAGGTTTATTACATTCTGCAATACGAAACCTCTCCTTTCACATTCTTCCTTCCATGCATATGTGAGGAACTTATCTGAGATATTGTTGTTATTTTTATTTACATACAGCAAATGTGTTCCACCGAGATTTGAAGCCAAAAAATATTCTTGCTAATTCTGATTGTAAGTTAAAGATTTGCGATTTTGGTCTTGCCCGTGTGTCATTTAATGATGCCCCATCAGCTATTTTTTGGACTGTAAGTCTGACTTTATTAAGCTTTTCACATGTATTCGTAGCTATACCTTTCTGAATGTCAACTACTTCACTTCCCGATCTTTAACTTTCATTTTCTTAATTTTTCTGAAGGACTATGTTGCAACTCGGTGGTACCGTGCTCCAGAGCTATGTGGATCTTTTTTCTCTAAAGTAAGCTGATATATGTTCTAATACTTTCTTTTCCTTTATACTGCTTGTGTACTGCACTTTATCTATATGATAAAGACTGCACGACCCTTGATTTATATTTTCTATTGTATGTTAGACCGGCAGAGAAAATCAACAAGTTAACCTTTGCAAATGGTATTGGCAACGAAATAAAAATGTTTGTCTAAGCATGAGAAAACAAGTTCTAAACAAGAATCTAGCCATTTAACTGGTGCATTGTAGGCCAGCTAAAATTATGCTAAATATAATGTTTCTTTTATTTTTCATCTTACCGTGCCTGTAAAATAGCTTTTAAGGAAATTCGTTATTTCTAGGTAACTAGATTTTGTGTTCTGTAATTGAAAACTATTTATAATGTTTTTCAAAATAATTGTTTGCAGTATACTCCTGCCATTGATATTTGGAGCATCGGATGCATATTTGCAGAAATGCTTATTGGAAAACCATTGTTTCCTGGAAAAAATGTGGTGCACCAATTAGATTTAATGACGGATTTGCTTGGCACTCCTCCACCTGAAGCTATTTCAAGGGTTAGTTATTTAATTCTACTGTCTGGCTAGTTTTTATATTTGTATCTTCTAAGCAGGTGCTTTTGTATTACTTAAGTTAATAGCACTTCAAGTTGCTAAGAAAAAACTACATTCATTGCATTTAGTTTCTCATAAGAATCAAGGGTAAGGCTTTCTTTATTCTTGTTGTATTTGCTTCATAATTTAATTTTGTTGTCACCGAAATGGCAGATCAGAAATGAAAAAGCGAGAAGATATCTAAGCAGCATGCGAAAGAAACAACCTGTTCCGTTCAAACAGAAATTTCCCAACGCTGATCCTTTGGCTCTTAGCTTACTAGAACATTTGCTTGCATTTGATCCAAAAGATAGACCAACTGCCGAAGAGGTTATTTCTTCTGGCCAAGAACTGTTTTATTACTTATGATTATTTTATCTAAAAAGAGAATTTCTGAATCTGATTGATAACTGCAATCCTATTGTTGTTCTTTTTTTTATTATTCTTATTTTTGCAGGCACTGGGTCATCCTTACTTTAATGGGTTGTCAAATGTGGGCCGTGAACCTTCCACTCAACCCATATCGAAGCTCGAGTTTGAGTTTGAGAGGAGGAAATTGACAAAAGATGATGTTAGGGAGTTGATTTATAGAGAGGTACGCCTATCGATGCATTACTTGCTACCTCTGTTACAATGTTTATTGGATTTATTCTTAATACTTCTTATCTTTACGAAACAGATTTTAGAGTATCACCCTCAGATGCTTCAGGAGTATCTCTGTGGTGGAGATCAGACTAGTGGCTTTATGTACCCAAGGTTGGTCATTGATTTCAATATGTCCTTTTGGTTTACGATTTCCTTTTGCTCACTGATTTATGTAAAAGAACAGAAGTTTGCTTCTTATGATTTTGTTATTGAGAATCATGACACACTTGTACGTTGTTTTACATCCGTCAGTGGTGTTGATCGGTTCAAGCGACAGTTTGCCCATCTCGAGGAGCATAATGGTAAAGGTGAAAGAAACACTCCGCTCCAAAGGCAGCATGCTTCATTGCCTAGGTACATACTGAATAAGGATACTAGTCATTTCTTACTGGTTTATGTGGGGGCTTGAGTTATCTATAATACAATAATCTATACCTTCATGACTATGTTTGGCAAATAGTACTAAACAGTATTTAGAGGATAACTAATGAGATTAACTCGTTTATATTTTCTAATACTATTGAGTATTGTCCCATCCATCACAATAAACATGCGCCCAGTGTTTTAAAACAAAAATATTTAGCCCATGTTTGATTCTCATTTTTGAAAACCCATTTTCAACCACACGTTTCTTGGATTCACAACTTTTATCAACTTTTCAACTACAAATTTCATCAACTTTTATCATAATCTACTAAAAAATTATTTTTTTTTTTTTGGCAAAACGAAACACGTGCTTAACATTTTCGCATAGAGAGAAGTACCTCCCTATTAGTCAACAATCTCCAATTATGTTATTTGTTTGATATGCCAATTTTATGGTATTAACTATTAGATATAGGACATTTGCATTGCCTTGATGGAGACAATAAGATAGATAATTCATCCAAAAACAAAACAATTATAAATAGCAGTGATTCAAGCTTAATTTTTGAAGTTTCCAGTCAATTATTTTTGGGATTCACAAAACAGATTGAAAACCTTTTATTGATCAAGATGGCGTTTCATTTATAATATAAGAGAAATTATATGTGGGATATAATTTCTCTCTATATTTCCATTTTACTTGTGCTGCATTTAGGCCCTGATCCATGTCATCCAACATTTTTCTACAGCATTCTTGATTTTCATCTCTTTTAGTTCATTTTGAGGATTACTTGTTAATATTGGCTTTTTGTTTGTTAAATTTTGGTTTGAAAACCACGAACTCATATCTATTCAATAAATGTGGGCTCCTAAAAACATATCTTAGTTTTGTGACAGAGGGTATAAAACTATTTAGAAATGTGTCTGAGGTTATATACATGTTTTGTTTGTCATCTTTCATAATAATTAAATAAAAATAATTTTCAAAGGTATAAAAAATATTTCTTTTAATATTGGTCTTGTTTAAGGAGTACTATATTTTGCGAGTTTGATATATGTGTTTTACTATTTCACCTACTGTTCGTTCAGAGAGCGGGTCCCTGCACCCAAAGATGAAGCTAATGATCAAGATAACGATTTTGAAAGGCGAATTTCAGCTTCTGTTACTACGACTCTTCAGAGTCCTCCAGGCCCAGAGGGATCCGAGCAATTGACTGGAAATGAACGAAATGGATTGAATAAGGCAAACTACAGTGCACGTAGCTTGTTAAAGAGTGCTAGTATTAGTGCTTCTAAAAGCATTGGTGTTCAACCAAAAAGAGATGCTGAGGTACTTTTATTGCTTTTCTTCTATGTTGCACAGACATGGACAATTAACTTTTTAAGAATTATGATATAGACATGTCTACTAAAATTCTACGTTTGTGTTTTATTTTGATAAGGTTAATATTCTTTTTAGCTTAAATTTTAATTTTGGAGGTGATGTCTTTAGAAAAAGAGAATGTGACTATTTGTTGTACTTTTTATAATAGGTGGAACCAAAATAAGAGTATTTTCGTGTATCAGAAATTGCATATAGTAGATAAAAACAACTTCAACACGAAGTTTCTACAACATTTTTTTAACGTTTTGTTGATTTTTAGGACATGCCACGCTTCCATGGCTTGTCGGGTAGTATGTATTTGAAGTAATAAAAGGTTGTCATAGCTCAGTAGAACTTGGAATGTGATCTTGCATCTCCTGGTTCATTAATTATCGAATGTGATCAGGCAGTTGGAAATGGTTTTATTCACTTGTCATGCGAAAAACGTGTCATTTTTTTTCAATATAACCTTGAGATAGAACCATATTTCTTTGATGGATATCCGTCATCAAAATAGATTCCCCACAAAAGGCAGAAAAAAGGGATATGGAATGGTCTCCATAGCCCTCTACCATCTTAGATTGTTTGTTTTTGGAGAAAATAATGGACTCTTTTTTTCTTTTTTTCCTAGGTTGTTCTGATCTTTAATTTTCGTTTTTTGTTCGACAGGAAGAATTGATTGCAGAGTACAACGAAGAGGTTGATGGGTTGCCCCAGAAAATCTCTAATCTCCTTGTCTGATTTTTATAGTTAAGTTGCTTCGACCAGATGATGTTGATTCATCCTTCTGGGGCTCGATGGTGATCTCGTGTAGATATATTTGTCTTGGGTAGAAACTAACAGCAGGTCCGCTGTTGTCGCCTTAGATTTTGTAAGTTGACTTGTAACAAGCTAATCTCAATTCTGTTTTCATTGTCT
Source organism: Fraxinus quadrangulata (assembly GCA_903798255.1). Classification (NCBI taxonomy): domain Eukaryota; kingdom Viridiplantae; phylum Streptophyta; class Magnoliopsida; order Lamiales; family Oleaceae; genus Fraxinus; species Fraxinus quadrangulata. The sequence continues at coordinate 51,653 of CAIGRB010099814.1, forward strand.
TTAGTTTAGACAACCTCGACTCTCTTCTTGTCATTGAACAATATGAACTTCCTTCAAAATCACTCTCTACCATCTTGATAATCACAGTCTCAACGAAGAACATTGTTCCCAATATAAGAACAAATCACATCCAATACTTTAACATCAATTTTCTATGAAGAAACTTTTCGTAAGCCATCGTGTGTGTATTTCTCGACTAAATTGTGTGTGTAAAATATTTTTCTTATAATGAACGTCTATTTAGTTTTATTAGATATGGAAAATAATTTTACTTGCTCTATAAAGAGTTATAGTTTGATAAGTTCGTGACTCTTATTGAAATCATATATATATGTATGGATCTATCTATCATAATAAAATACACTTCAATATTAAGAGCCTGTTTGTTTTCAATTAAAATTCACTTTTAAGCAGGATTTCAACCGTTGAAGGAGCCCCACCTGGCAGCCAATTTTGACTTGCACTCACGTGGTTTTTAGGAATTTGTGCTCATAAAGCAGTTCCAAACAAGTGCTAATTCTCTTATTCTTGCTCATTGTTTTGTAAAACACGAGTCTGTATGTAATGTAATTAGGTGTTTTGAAATCTTTATCGAGTTGAAATCATTTATAATTTGATTAGCTGTTGTGACGATGGGTTCAAAACTTTTGATTTCTAGCACTCGGAGTTTTAAACCTTACCAATGTTTGTGCCCGATATCCTTTTGTGATGGAAGCCATCAATTTGCAAGATTAAATTTTGAGTAAATGACGATATTACTCCTCAGTTTGATTTAAATTAAATAAACTAAAGCAAAAAGAAAAATAAAGGAGTAAATTGCATGTGGGGTTTCGAACCTTTTAAAATTGTGATGGGTTCCAAGCCTTTGATTTTTAGCACATGAAATTTCAAATCTTTTAAATATCTGCGTTTGGGGTATATTTGTGAATAAACTGTGAATTTAATGGTTAAAAAAATAATTTATATATAAAATAACAATTTTATCTTAGTTTGATTTAGGGGTAAGCATTTTTTCCCGAATCCAAATATAACCGGCCGGTTCGGCTTCGATTCCTCTACTGAATTGATTAATTTTGGGATCATACATAGAGAACCGACCGGTTCCAGTTCGATTCTTGGTGCTACGTATGAACCAATAGTGAATTCGTGCGAATTTCTCTTTTTATTTACACTACGATGTATTAAATCTTTATACATTAGATTTCAAAATTATTTCACGTTAAAATTTCATTTTCTATACTCTTTTATTTTTTTAATGGGTAATCAAAATTGAATTTTCAAAGTGATCGCCCATCAAGAATCACGATCCTTAAGAATTATTGAAAATAATTAGGCTGTTGTCATATGATTTTTCTCAAGAATTATTTTTAGGTCAAAATTTTACCATTTATGCCGTGTTTAATATTTTATTATTTTTTCGTCTTTGAAAGTTGATTTTGAACTTTTGAGTGATTTTTTTCAATATAAAGAATCGAACCGAATTGAATTGGAATTAGTTGTTTTGGTTTTATAGTTAAATATGGAACAAATAGTTTCATTTCTGTATTTATGTTGGTACTGGGTTCGATTCGGTCTCTTCAAAATTGGATCGAACCACACCGTGTCCAATCCTTTTTTTTTCTTTTTTTAAAGAAGACTAAAACAAAAAAGAAATAGAGAAAATCTTTTTACGAAAACATGTCTAAAAGATGGTTTACCATCCAGCAAGCAGCTTACTACTGGTTATCCCCTCCCCTTCACACCCTTAAACCCTAACCACAAAAATCAATATTTCCACGTTTCGTCCCCCTCGCTCACACAAATATCAATCCTTCAAATTCGTTAGTAGCAGTATAGCATGCCTTTCTCTTCGATTTTGATTCACAATTCATTAAAGCTGAACCTCAGAGCCATGTCTCGAACCAGTTTCTCACACATAAACACACTAAAACTGAACAGGGGTTTTCAAATTTTGTACCCACAAAATTATGCCACCGTTCCTATTCGATTTAGGGGGTTTTGTTTTACTTGCTATGCTTCGGGACCTTCTTCTTCTTCTTCTTCTGTTGTATTGAGGCGTAGTAGAAATGGTGCTGCTTCTTCTTCTTCTCTGCCGTATTTGTATCAGCGGAATTTGGGCTATGGTAGGTTCGCATACGACGAGTATGCGTCGGAGGAGGAGTCTGATAGCGAACCCGAGTCATCTTCTAAGCAATTGGTAAGTTTTCTTTGATTTTGTGGTGATATTCTAGTCTGAGTTTGTGTGATTTTAGCTAGTGAAATGATTGGAGTTGGAAATGATTGAGATTTTATTTGAATTCTGAGGAAATGGTGATGTAAATACTCGAAAGTTATTGTATCATTTTTTTTAAAAAAATAACTAATTCTATCCCTAAGTTGAGAGCGTTGCTGGAAAATGGCACCAGTAAATTTCATTAAGTATTTTTTTTTCATTTATTTCCCTTTGTTTGAAATTATTTACTCTTGGCTCGACATATAATACATTTCTTTATAGTTTTTGCTTCGTGTATTTGTGAAATTAGTTACTGTAGAGAATGGTTCCTTTCCCTATTTTGGTTGCTATATATATTATTATGCACCAGTAAATGTAAATAAAAGTTTTATTGGTACCTACTATTTGTGCTACCATGGGAATCATGGTAGACTATTTGTGCTGGAACTGTAGTGGTTTTTCAATTGGAGATACACTTGTTCTTTTTCTTCTTTGTTGTTTAAGTATTAATGGACTATGTGAGGGGGTATAATATTATTTTATCGCCTCATCAGTGCTTCAAGTTTTCTGCTTGATAAACTCATTCTGGATTTCCCTGTGAGCTTTCTTGGAGATAGCATTATATTTTCTATTATAAACCTTTGAATCATTTCTCTGAGTTATTTCTTTACAAAAGTGCTAGAAGTGTATATATGAACTTTCTTCTTGATAGAAATGTTCTCTTGTGAAATTTACTATGGGTCATATATCCATTATTTTGCTATTGTTAATTTGTGATCACCAGGGTGCTTCAACCCTTGACAATATTGAAGAGTGGAGGTGGAAGCTCACCATGTTAATGCGCAACAAAGATTCACAGGAAGTTTTGTCACGGGAGAAAAAAGACAGGCGTGATTTTGGGCAGCTTTCAACACTGGCAACCAGAATGGATTTGCACAGGTATTTAAGATTCTAAAAGGTTCTCTGATATACACATTTTTCTAATCTTTCTTCTATGCTGTTTTCTTAGCAATAGTCTACTTTCATTGCAGCCAGCAGTATGGAAAGTTTGTAGTTTTCAGTAAAGTCCCACTGCCAAATTATAGATCAGATTTGGATGACAAGCGTCCGCAGAGAGAGGTATTATCTTAATTATACGATCTTTAAAATTGAATCCTTACTCTTTATCCTATCTAGCACTGAAAATGAAAAGAACTTCTCGTGGGGAACTGCTTTAGCATTCTTGAAATTTGTACATTAGCAATAAATGAATAATAATGTAGATGCTTTTTCTGTGTCTTATCAGATCTCTTGACTTTTAAATTCTTATTTGCATATTTTTTTTGATTAAAACCATTACTTGAATGTTTATAGGTGGTTTTACCGTTTGGGTTGCAAAGGCGGGTAGATTCTCATCTCCGAGCACACATTTCTAGAAAGCCTATGAACAAGAACTTTCCTCATGACGCCGTCTCGAGATTAGGTGCTGGTGAGAGTTTTTCGAACAATGGAGTTTATGAGCACGAGGAGCCTTCACCTCGAAGTGTCGTAGCAGAGAGAATTCTTGCACAGAGGAGTGTGCAAATGCGCAGTAAACAACAAGATTGGCAGGTTATCTTCCAAATTTAAGTGATTACTAGTAATTCATGTACCTGTTTGAGTTGCATCTTGTTTTCTATGTTTGGTAATGAACACTTGTTTTATTACCTTTGATTACCCTGGTAGACTTTGATTTTATTTTTTTGTTGTTTTGATACTACCTGCTAACGTTCACTTGCCTCATATTTGCATTTTCCACTTGCTTCTTGATCACCCATCCGTTGGTTCTTCTGGAGACTTGTAAAGTTTTTAGGAAATCTACACGGAACTTTTATATCTTGAAATACCATTGACTGACCTCATATTTTTCACATACGTGAAAAACAGTACCGAGAGTTTTGTTTCTCACTGCTTTTGCTTTCTTAATTAGGGATTATAAATTTGGTACAGTAGCGTTCAAATCATTCATTGGCACTGGTGTTCTCTTTCTTTTTGGCTAACTTGATCAATTAGGAAGATAGATTCTTTACTTCATCTGCTGTCAAATCTTTGTAGAGGGATTTTTGCTATTCTCAAATTTAAGGGCAGCTTACTTTTCCCCTTGGGAGACTACCGCTTTGTGGGGGTGGTGTGTGGGGTTTCTTTTATAAGTATTAATAATGGCTTTCCAATGTTGATTAAAAATTAGTTACTTATCGAGGAATATTGTGGAGAAAAATTATCATATCTGAAATGGGACTACTCTAGGTTTCTGAATGTCTTCACAATTAAATTTTGGAATATGAAATATGCTTCAATGTATATATTTATGTTTGAAGCATTTAAACAAGTATCTGCAATTGTGATCTTGAAAGTTTTCTTTTATATAGGAATCTGCAGAAGGCCAAAAGATGCAAGAATTACGGAAAAGTCTTCCTGCATATAAAGAGAGAGATGCATTATTGAGTGTTATATCTGAAAATCAGGTACATAATGGATTATTCTATCAAAGAGTTCTGATAATGTGTACTGTCCAATCGTACAATTTCTTATTTACGTATTGAGTTTTACTCTGATGGATTTAGCATTGGCACTCTAATTATGTGTGGCCCTTTTTCGATATCTATCGTGCTACAT
>CAIGRB010099814.1:56621-84143 GCA_903798255.1 Fraxinus quadrangulata
CCATATGCTTATGGCTATTGGAGTGTCTTATGAAATCCTCAAGAAAAGGGAACAATAATTTAAAGAAACCCACTATCCTTTCCGGTCATCTAACGCAGCCCCAAAGTATAAACTTAAATGGTATTGCACCATTTCAACCCACAATTTCTAGCCCTGTTTGCACCATTTCAACCCACAATTTCTAGCCCTGTCAACGTACACCCTTTATTTTTCATGAATATGGTCATCCTGCTTGCAGTAGTCGTATTCATGTTCATTCATCAATATCTATAATTATACCCGTGACTTATTCTTAGGTCCCGCAAACAAATATTTTCTTATAATAGTTATCTTTCTTCTATTCTAGTATGTACATCCATGTGATATTTCATCTTTGTTAATTCTAATGAATGATTTTTCAAATTCAAACTACTATATTTTGGTTGTTTTACCAATTTTAAATATTGTATATTTTAATTTATATTTGACATATTTATCATATTTTAAAATATCGTCTTTCATATTTTATATTTATGCCACCCAACTGTCCAGTGGCTAATCCAAACAGTTGAACTTGTAAACCATTTACCCTGGATCTATGCCTTGTTCGTATTAATAACTACTGCTGCTGGTCTTGATGTGATGGGGCAATGGACACGGTGGTTTGTTTGGCTGGATGGTAGATTTAGTAGGAAATTGCTGCATATGTTTGTTAATATGAAATAATGATATTTTAGAGGGCGCACTTTGGGAACAAAGAGGAAGAAGTTGAGTAGGCATTCATTATTGGGAAACAAACTATAGTAGAAAGGAGATTGAATTGAAACGGAGGGGTATGACTTTCTTGTGAAATTAATAAACTAGACAGCTCGATGACCTTTTACATTTCACTTCCATATTTGGTGGTGTAGTTCTAGCATTTAACACTGATATATGAAAGGCTTCAAACTGCATGTGATTCTTGGTCCTTTTTTTTTTTTTTAAGATCTGCTTGATAATATGTATTTGAAATTGTTAGAATGTTACATATTGAGTTATAGGAATATAAAAATAAAACCTAGTTGAAGCAAGTCTCTAGTTATTAGATGTACTCGTCCATGACCTTGATTGAAATTGAGTTTATAGGTGGTGGTTGTCTCTGGTGAAACTGGTTGTGGTAAAACTACACAACTGCCTCAATACATTTTAGAGTCTGCAATTGAAAACACTCAAGGAGCTGCATGCAGCATTATCTGCACCCAACCTAGACGAATATCTGCTATGTCAGTTGCTGAGAGAGTTGCTGCTGAACGTGGTGAGAAAATAGGAGAATCTGTAAGTCCATTACCTGTTGCTGCATAAAGTTGTTCTCTAACTGGTATTCTGAGGAATATTTTCATGAGTCTCCTTATTTATTTATTTATTTTTTCATTCTTGAAGGTTGGTTATAAAGTGCGGTTAGAGGGAATGAGAGGGAGGGATACCCGCCTCCTGTTTTGTACTACTGGAATCCTTTTAAGGAGATTACTAGTTGACAGAAATTTGAAAGGTGTAACTCATGTTATTGTAGATGAGATTCATGAACGTGGAATGAATGAAGGTATTTGTTTATCTGATGATCTTTTGTGCTCGTTTATTGACAATGTTCTTATTATTATCTGCATTTCATGGCAGACTTCCTATTAATTGTCCTGAAAGACCTCCTTCCTCGTCGACCTGAGTTGAGATTGATTTTGATGAGTGCAACACTTAATGCTGAGCTTTTCTCTTCCTATTTTGGTGGTGCTCCAATGATCCACATCCCTGTAAGTTAGACTGCGAAGAGTTTTTAAACATTGCATGATAATTGACAAATACTCGTGTAAATACTGTTTTCCTTGCATATGTAAGTTGTACCACCATTCTCTGACTATCAAGGAGAAAGATGTCTCTCCTGTATAACTGATTTTGTTAACCATTCTAAATCGCCAAGTAATTACTGTTTTTTGTAGTGAAACAGTGAAAGTAATTTTTAACTCAAAATGCATTGTTTTCCACCTTCTCTCTTAAGCTGCTACTATTTGTAATTTACTAATGTTGATAGCTAGGAATATCCAGTATGGTTACGTGCTAAAATTTCTTAATTTATCTAAAGGTGCATCTTGCTTTAACAAAGTTAAAAGAGGCAATCAACTGCTCTTGGTTTCTTTTTGTTTTCTTGTGTTACAGGTGCTAATTTAATACTGAGCTTTTTTTTTTTTTCCCTCCCCAATAAAACTTATAACTTTTGATTTTGGACTATTCTGTGCCTTAAAATCAGGGTTTTACATACCCAGTTCGAAGTCTTTTTTTGGAAAATATTCTAGAGATGACTGGGTACAGGTTAACGCCTTATAATCAAATTGATAATTATGGTCAAGACAAGATGTGGAAAATGCAGAAGCAGGGTCTTAGAAAAAGGAAAACTCAAATTGCTTCATCTGTTGAGGTATGAGTTCTTTATAAGGTCAGTATGCCTTTTTGGTCCCATTCTAATTGTTGGTTGGTTTATTCTTCAACTTGGGGATTTGAAACAGGATGCTCTTATGGCTGCCAATTTTAAGGAGTATGGTCACCATACTCGCGAGTCACTATCTTGTTGGAATCCTGATTCGATTGGCTTCAACCTCATTGAGCGTGTGCTTAGCCATATATGTCGCAACGAAAGGCCTGGGGCTGTGCTAGTGTTTATGACTGGTTGGGATGACATAAATTCTTTGAAGGATCAGCTTCAAGCTCATCCATTATTGGGGGATCCAAGCAGAGTTCTGCTGCTAGCATGCCATGGTTCAATGGCCAGTACAGAACAGGTGATTTGATATTTATTGGTGCCTTTTACATGCCGCATTGTTCTTTTTTAATTATATAGACTCAGCAAACTATAGTGAAACACTAGTGTTATTTACGGAACGAGTTCTCAGGAAATGCTGTTGACTTTCAGATTACTTACCAAAACACAGTCAAACCAATGATTTTTTTGGAGGTATTATAGTTTAGTATAGAAAACGTTTAGTAAATGATGCCTGAGGTTGAACATTGATGCCCCTCATCATATCAGTGTCACGAGAGTTGTGTTACTGGTTTATAAAGCTCCCCCCGACGCTACTTGACAACCTACTGTAAACATTTAAAATGAGATTCCAGTCTCTAATAGGCACGCCAAAAATCTGATTTGTGTCCTTGTTTGGTTGCGCTCATTCTGGGTATGGGAAGTGGGAACTGGGAAAATAATCAGCTGTGAGAAGGATGTTATGCATCCGACTTGGAGGACGTAACAGCTGATCCAACATTATGGGAATGATCAAGTTGTTTGATTTGAGAGTGATGAGGAAAGGAAAATCTGGGACGTGATACTTGTCGGTTCTCATTTCCTCCCTTCTGAACAAAAATGGAAGGATCAAAAACATGTTATCCGGAAGGATTGATTCATCCTCCACCCCCTGTTGATATCACTGGCTAAATTCTGCAGAAATTGGAAAAAGAAAAAATAAGAATATTCCGAGGCAACCTCCTTTCTTACTTCTTTTCCATATGTCTTGCTTAATGGTTTTGTTATTCATTTATTTTCGGGGAGATGTTTATAACTTATTTTGTCAGATATGTTCAGCGTTGGTTGATATCTTAATTAATTAGAGCATTGAGTAGTAATATCAAAACGCTTAGGTTGTCTATCGTGATTTAGTGTTAGGATATCAGATATGCAATTTGAAGAATATTGATGGTGCAACTGAACTTATACACATTTTTGTCTCGTTACAATTAGTTATTAATTTCTACTGACTTATCTCAGTAACTCTCTGTGTCGCTGCCTTGTGTCATTCTATGAACTTTTGCTCTTTGCAAAACACAGAAATTGATTTTCGATAAGCCTGAAGATGGAGTCAGGAAGATCGTTCTGGCTACAAACATGGCCGAAACAAGTATCACCATTAATGATGTGGTTTTCGTGGTTGACTGTGGGAAAGCAAAAGAGACATCTTATGATGCCCTAAATAACACTCCATGTTTGCTTCCTACCTGGATTTCAAAAGCTTCTGTTCGCCAAGTAAGATTGTTCTAATCTACCAACCTTTCTGAACTTGTTAGTATATCAGTGCAAATTAACTTATAAATTCTGAAATTTTAATATGCCCAACAAAACTTTAATTTGTATGGTTTTGGAATTAAACCCATTTTATGTACTAATTTCCCACTGTTCGACAGAGGAAAGGCCGTGCAGGCCGTGTTCAACCAGGCGAGTGTTTCCATCTTTATCCTAGATGTGTACATGATGCCTTTGCAGATTATCAATTGCCAGAACTTTTGAGAACTCCTTTACAATCTCTATGTTTGCAAATCAAGAGTCTACAACTTGGTAGCATTTCGGACTTCCTATCTAAGGCCCTACAGCCACCCGAGCTGCTATCAGTAAGTTAAAATGAACCTTCCATTGATATGTAACACACTCCACCTTCCCGTACCCTTGAAGTTTGTTCCTCACATTGCTGCTTTTGCTTGTTTTATCTTTGTTTATTGGGTTCTCATCCGCTTTTCAGGTTCAAAATGCTGTTGAGTATTTGAAGATAATTGGGGCTTTAGATGAAAATGAAAATCTAACAGTGCTAGGTACATGTGGAATTCAAAACTTTTGACCTTTTCTTAAAATTTTCGTTTTTGTGCTGTCTTGAGAATGTCATTTTTAGAATTACTGGATCAAGAAAAGATTAGTGATAAAATTGCTTGCTTTCAGGGCGCAACTTGTCCATGCTTCCTGTTGAACCAAAACTTGGAAAAATGCTCATATTAGGGGCTATTTTCAGCTGCTTAGATCCAGTAATGACCATTGTTGCTGGTCTAAGTGTCAGAGATCCATTCTTGGCACCATTTGACAAGAAGGACGTAAGTAGCACAAATAATATCTGATTAAGTACGATTGTGGATTTCACCATCTGTAGCTTTTATGGAATCCTGATGGTTAAGACTTCATGGTTGACTAACCATTTAGCTGTTTTCAGTATGCAAAGAAGCCATCTCTATGCTGATATATCTTCATTCATGAATCTGCATCATTTATTTTACTAAGCCCTGTTTGGTTTGGATTAAAATCCAATTAAATCTCAAGTAAAAGTCAACAATTAATTTCAACCACATATTTTATGGGATCCATAACTTTTCAACTACACATTTCATCAATTTTTATCAAAATTTACTAAAAATCTGATTTTAATCTCTACCAAACATAGAGGTCACGTTTCTACATTGCAAAACCACAAAAACACCCAATGTGATGCACACATCTTTTTCCTTTCTAATTTTCTGAGATTTGTTTTTCTTCAGGTTGAAATTCCATAGCATTCCCTTGTAAAGTAGCTATCCTTTGACAGCCATTTCTAATTACAAAAGATGGAAGAAATTACCTTTCAGTAATCTCTTCTTCTCTTCTTGCAGCTTGCCGATTCTGCAAAGGCCCAGTTTTCTGCACGTGACTTCAGTGACCATCTTGCTTTGCTTCGGGCTTACGAGGGTTGGAAAGATGCTGAAAGTCGTCGTTCTGGTTATGATTACTGTTGGAAAAATTTCCTTTCTGCACAAACTCTAAAAGCCATCGACTCCCTTAAAAATCAGTTCTCTTATCTGCTCAAGGACATTGGGTTGGTTGATAATATGGAAAGTTGCAACACATCGAGTCATGATGAGCATCTCATTCGGGCAATTGTGTGCGCTGGTCTATTTCCTGGAGTATGCTCTGTTGTGGTGAGTTATACGCAGTTTGTGGTTTCTTTGGAAATGTAGATTGTAAAACACTAGACAGTGCAAAGGAACGAGAAAATGACTAAATTCTTTTTCATGGTACTGTCTTATCCTGTCCAATATTGAGTACTAGACATGCCATTATACTCCTATATAATTCCCCACTGGATTCCTAGGTTGAGGCCTTGGGTTACACCGACAACAAATAATAAAAAATAAAAAGGTTACTTGGGTCTATAATGGGTTACTCGGTGAACTTTGAGATGAACAGGTTTTCCATTTTCTCTTGAACCAATTTTTTTCAAGAAATCAATCTTACCTTTGTAATTCCACCACGATGTTTGGGTGATTTTTTTTCCCTACGTTGTAATCATTATGGAAAGTTAAGAGCTAACACAACCATGTCTTTCCAGAACAAGGAGAAGTCAATATCATTGAAAACAATGGAGGATGGTGGAGTACTTATGTATTCGGTGAGTGTCCATATTACTCCAACTGCTATTTAGTCTTCAACACTTTTTAATAGTACCTTGGTTTAGATAATTGGATTTTAACATATTCCTTCCTTTTTCTGGTCAGAACTCCGTGAACGCCCAAGAACCTAAAATTCCTTATCCGTGGCTTGTTTTCAATGAAAAAGTGAAAGTAAATTCAGTATTCCTCCGTGATTCTACTGGCGTATCTGATTCTGTGGTTCTCTTATTTGGAGGAAATATTTCCAGAGGTGGACTTGTAAGTGTGTTGTTCCTTGTGGATTTATCAACACCAAATTGTTGAAGTTTCCACAGTTGTCTTTGCAGTTTTCCTCATACTTACTGTAAATCCGTTTCTCATTTTTGTTTAGGATGGCCACTTGAAAATGCTGGACGGATATTTGGAGTTTTTCATGAAGCCCGATTTGGCAGCAACTTATCTAACTCTAAAGAAAGAGCTTGATGAACTCGTACACAAGAAGGTATACTAATTTATGCAAATACAAACCTTCACATGTTTTGGTTTACCATAAAAAAATATTTACGAGGTATATATGCCTAGATCAATGTGTCTTTCCAATGTTATGAAACTGTCCTGGCCTGGCCCATTTAACCAGAAAAATCAGGAATCAGGACAGTTATACAAGTGTAAAAGCCCGCCATAAGACCTGGTCAATTGGCCAGTGGCAACGGGAACCGATTGACCCATCTACAGGTGTCATGACCAGTTGGGTTTTTCGGAAAGAAAAGAATAGTTCATTTTAAGAGTTGAGTTTAACCATTATCATACTATGTTATTATCATAGATGATAGTCCTTTAATGTTATGTTATTAATACACATTTTGTTTTTATATGAATGAAAATTTATTAATCCTTGTAATTTTTTTTTTGGTATATCTAAATTAATTATTTTTTACCCAGTTAAATCATTTGACTGTTGAACCTTTAAATTTTTGGATCAATTCCCGGGGTAGTGTTTAAAAACAATGCTTCTTTCTTCACCTAATGCTTGTTTGCTCTATGGCAGCTTTTAAATCCGAAATTGGATATACACAGTCAGGATGAACTCCTAATGGCTGTGAGATTGTTGGTCTCAGAGGACCAATGCGAAGGTAGGTTTGTATATGGAAGACAGGTGTCAACAACCTCCAAAAAGACCAAAAAAGATATTTCTTTGACAAATGATTGTGCTGGTGATAATTCAAAATCCCGCCTCCAAACCTTGCTTGCACGGGCAGGACATCAATCACCTACTTACAAAACAGCACAGCTGAAGAACAACAGGTTCAAATCCACCGTCATATTTAATGGACTAGATTTTGCAGGCCGGGCTTGCAATAGTAAGAAAGAAGCAGAAAAAGATGCAGCTGCAGAGGCTCTGCAATGGCTGACAGGCGAGAGCCAATCATCCCAAGAAACCATCGACTACATGTCTACCATTCTGAAGAAAAGCAAGAAGAAAAAGCAAACTCCTGCTGCAAGGTGGAGGTAGTTGCATATAGACATTATATTTTGATCAAGTATATCAATATAATAATCATTGCTATTGGCCGACTGATTCTGCCCGGGATGAAATCTCAGAAGGTTGACTGCTCCAACTTCATCCCTACAATTTTAACCCAGTTTTGGAGTAAAAATGACATTTTTGGAGGCAGAAACTTGGTTGAGTATATGGTTGGAATGATACGGCAGGAAATTGTTCTTCAGATACATAGTAACTTAAAAGCGAACTTCTTAATCTTAGCCAAACATGCCCTCAAGGATGAGGTCGCTACCATGCTTGTAGTGTTTATGGGAAGAGCATTGCTATGGTAAGCTGGTATTTTTTTTATCTTTTTTAGAACAAGATTCCTTCATTCTTTGGAGGCCATAGAAGTCCTGGCCACCTGCTCAAATATGCACCAGGTCTACGATTTGGATCAGTCCGGATCAACACAAGCACACTGTTAGATTTTGCACGTAATTTAAGGAGGAGTTAAGGTAGATATACCAGCGCAGGAGCGTGCTTCAAACGTGGTGGACCCGACTGACTGGGCTTGGGTGGATTTTCAGACTTGATTCTGGGTTATATGGGGTCTATTGTATCTGTGATATTAGCTATAGCTGTTGGACAAAGTGGTGACAATTTTGTAAATTAAGAAACAAGTATGAAGTTTATACAGTGTGATAATAGACGTATCATTCTTTACAGCTGCTGTAATGTTGCAAGAGAAGTGTATGTTTGGCTGAGATGGAATTTTTTTCTTATATGTAAGTTTGCTTACAAGTAAATGAGATATGGAAAAAAAAATTGTTCATCAAAATTTGAATTAAGATGCTGTCATCCTACTGTTAAAATAAGCATTTTTTGTAGTTGTGAGTGAAGTAATTTTTTCTAAGCAAGTTTAGAAATAAAAAATTGGGGCCACCAAGTAGGGGTGTCTTCATTATGCTCTTATTTGACAATCATTAAAATGAGTTTTGGAATAATGAATTTTTGTAGAATATGTGGTTAAAATGTTGAAAGAAGTTTAAATTTATGTGCAAAATATTTTATTGGGAGGATGTGTGATTGAAATCAGTTTGAGAAAAGTTTTAATGGTTTTTGAACACGTGCTTAATATTTATTTGAAACTAATCTTGAAATAATAATCGTTATCTAGAATACAGACAGGCACAGCTCTTTTCTACAAGAGTAGACTGCGAAAAAGAATGGACATAAATTAGTACATAACTTGAAAAGCAAGCCAACGATGAGAAATCTTCATGGCTTTAGCCAATGTTCCTTTAAACCCACGCAAATCAATTGTCACATTTTGCTGATCCAAGTATGTTATCCTAAGGACATCCCAGCCCTTGATGTGAAAATATCTTGGATCTTTAAAAACTGGATGATCCAACGGATATTGTTCACTCAAAGAACTCTCTTTAACCTTAATCTTGTATTCCAAGTACTTTATGTTCATACCATCAGATGGTTCTCCAAAATCTGTTCTAGCAAATCCATCGATGCCTCCCAATGGAACTATTTGGATTAAAACAGCGTTATCTGGGAGAAAAACAATGTTTGTTAATCCAGCTCCATGAACTCCCATTAGTACATCACAAGAATTCACTATTTGTGCAAATCTTGAAAGGTTTGTCGAATGATTAGCCTCGTCCACAATAACTTTGAATCCTGTTTTTCAAGCCAGTCGAGTTATTTCGGCTTCGTTGTTAGTAAACGAGTCCTTGTTCACGATATAATCATCAAACGAGGTCTTCTTATGTCGCCCTTCTTTAACTTGATCACCTTGGTTCTCTCGAGTGAGTAAGTTTGTCGTAGGAACTGTCTGAAGCTATGCGTTGACAATCCATTATTTTGAGGTTTTGATGGATCGATTATAAGCTCTTTGTGAGATTTAAGGCCAACGACGACTTTTTGTAGCAATGGACTTCTTTTTCTTTGTCTATGTTGATGATCTCATGACGGGATAGTTTCTTAAGCAATGGTCAAAATTTTGATACCCACCACGATTTTGTATCAGTAGTAAGAAAATGTACGTCCCTTTTGAACTTCAACGATGTCAAATATAATGGAATCGCCAAATCTGAGAAATCATGAAAATGGTTACCTGAAAATCCTCCAACTGAGAAAAGGATGGCTGGAAAACTATGATTTTTAGTACACATTGGAATGCCATCCTTATTTTCGGCTAATTTCACTGTCCAATTCTTACATACTTCATTGCACCTAAATTCGCCTTTCTGGCGTAAGGTTTTACATGCCAAGAACCGTTTCCTTCCAAGCTGTTTATGGGAGTCATGACAAAGAACACGGTGGAAGAATTTGCGTGAATCCTTACATCCCCTTCGATTTCACAATAGTCGGCCATTGGTTCTAAAATGCTGCAGAATGGCTCAATTTTCATCGTTTCAGTTTCTGCAAATGATAAATTAGAGTTCATATTCGAAGTAAGAAACTGATGGCTTTTCAGCAAGCGACCTGAAGCTTTCAATTGTGTCATTTAACTATAAGCTTATTCTGAACAGGATTGGCGATAGACAATTGTAAATTTGCAGCATTGTCAACTGTATAAACAAAAATTCAAACTGAGTTCCCTTTATCAAAAGGCTTTTTATGAGCATTAGATCGTACTGAACAGTTCAGTGGATTGGATTTTAACTCACTTTTCTTCCTTGCTATTGTCGGTACTGATGCTTGGAAACATCAAATCTTTAGTAAGAATTTTACCCATTGGCTGGGAGCTTCCACTCGTGTCGTTAACTATAACCATATCTCGACTAGCATTGATAGTAGTCACTTGCAAATTTGCCGCATTGTCAACTGTAACGAAAAGGGAAAAATCTGAAACTGAGTTCCCTATATCAGAAGGCCTTTCTGCTTAAATAAATCATCAGCTGCGACTCTCGAGTCGAGTAGTAGGATGATTGACGGCTGTGATTGAGCCTCTTATGCCATGAGTAGCATTTCGTGCATGAAAGATGAAGTGCGAAGCTCTATCATAACTGTCAGTCAGTCATGCCACTCGACGAATGATCCTAGGAAACATTAAATATTTAGCTAGCATTGTACCTGTTGGCTGGGAAATCTCACTTGTATTATTAAATTCAAGCTTGAATGGCATCAGTTGACAACTGCAAATCCACAGCATCACCAACTGCAATGAAAAGCCAAATTCTCAATTGAGTAAACCAAATCAAAACGCTTTTCTAACATAATCACAGAAGGGAAGCTAATGCCAATAGCTAGTGGCACGAACGACTAATGTGGTCAAGACTAGACAGTATTAAGAATGGAAAAAAGAGTAAAAAACTTGTTCATTGTACTGTCTTGTTAGTGGCATTACACACTGAACGAGCCAAAGAAAACTTACTGATCGATAGGGGATGCAACCGAGGCTTGATAGTTGAGCAAATGCTCAATGCAACAATCAAACTTATGAAGAAAACAAAATCCAAATCTCTGGCGCTCATATTTGCAAAAGCTTTTTGCAAATATGGGATCATACGTCTTTACTTAGAATTCAAGCTGATATTGAACACTTTGATGAAACAAAATGCACTTAAAAGTGCCACTACTTTGCTTAAAATGCACCAACTTATCACTCAAAAGTCAAGATGAAGAAATCCATTAATATAAGCTATCAATATTTGCTTTTTACATGCATGTTCACATGACCTCTTTTAATTTGCTTAATTTTGTTGTAATAATAATTATTATGCTTCTTGAAGAAGACGTAATTTGCTGACGAAAGTTGACATTCATTGCCCTAATTTATATTGTTTAGGTAGTAGTGGTTGTTAATTGACAATATAATGATAATGAAAGGATTGCCTCGACAACTAAAGTCATAACAAAATTGATACTTTGGAATAATCAATAATACAAGTCAAAACATGTTTGTTATGCAGTACTACTCGTACATCTACTCATCTTGATAATATAATAGACAATGATATATAATTTACCTTACTAAATGAACCGACAAGGTTACTGTCCATCCTTGATCGAATCTTTAATATTTGGGCTATTATTTATAAAATGTTATAATTCATCAAACCACTTATCCATATTACCCAGACTTACAAATATTACTCATTTATCAACTACTCATTTCAATCTATTTATAATTTATACTATTCATAAACACTTCCCAAACAAGATGTTATTTTTGGAAACGATCTTTAGAAGTTTTTCACGATGATTTCTCACTAGTGGCTTGAAGAAAACTGCGTCGCAAGATATAAATACTGTAGGTCACTTGGAAGAGCAATCTAGACATTTTGAAATCGTGATCCAAAGAGAGTCCTAGTAGCCATAGTCAAAGATTTAGATATAGTTCCTTGTGATCCAATTCCAATCGATTTAGCAATCGTGTTGTTGCCCTCGATTCTTGGTTTGGGAATCATTTGAGTTGGAATGTACTATCCTCCCCGACTGACAAGCAAATGACGTAAGCACGATCTAAAGCTAGTCTTTAGAAGTTCGGCTCTATGTCCCTCTCGGAGACTATAGTACTGTACCTCCATTATTACTCAAAGGGTAAAAGTTGACGCTAAACCCTCAACCGATTAGAAAATTTGATGACTTTAAAAAGATTCAGTTAGATTGTGATATATATATATTGAAGAATAATCATTTATCAATTGATCTTATGAAACTTATAAGCATCAAACATATACAAATTTATTTATTTTTTTGAGATAAAAGAAACCGAAATAAAGGAAAAATATATAATTATATATGTTGCTTCTTTTACCTGCTCTAATTACTTTAGGAACTGGGACGGATTTGAGGCAAAAGTCATTTAAAGAGTCAGTTGAAAAGAATGCAAGAATATGCTACATGTACTTGGGATCGGGTTGACGTGTAAATGTGGATCGAACTATCTTAATTTTGTCTCAAGAAATTATCTAGAAAACAGTTGAGCTAGGTATGGACCGTGATTCAAGAATCCTTCACTGAAGTATGGACCGTGTCTCAATTTCAGATCCCAGTCCTACCAAGTTTGCATTGAAGGGGAATCCTATACCTCTACTAGATCCATTCTTGTGCAGAATTTTCTAACTTCAAAATATAAACTCAACCAATAAGATATTTAATAGTCTTTTTCACCAAATGACTTCATAAATGTAATGATTTTACAATAAATACAACAACCTGGATTTGAAATAAGGACTACTTTGACACCATTGAGGGAAAATCTCAACAAAGCTATAACTTATCGTGTACCATCAAAACTCACCGACACCTCAAACAATGTGCAACAGAAAAGGTACAACTTTATATCAAAATCAATCTGCCACTAGTTGCAAACACCCTTCTGCTGCTTGTACGAGTCGATAGATCTTCATTGTTGGCTCAACTTACCTGCAAATTAATGTTTCTTGATCGCATCACACAAACGAGGAACACAAACATTTGAATAATATTAACCATTCATTTTCTACAGACAGAAATATGCAAGCAAAAAAAAGCCATCAAACTTCCATATATGAGCAATGTGCAATGCATCATGGTGCAGCCTTTTTGATAGACGGCATTGTTGAAAAACAGATACACCAAACAGTTTATATTTCTTAACTGAATGCGAGCCTAAAGATAGTCCACAGCCACATCAAACAGCTTATTTTCATGCCCAATGAGGACATCTACACGACCTACAAAACCCTAAAACCCCCATGGTTAACTACCCTTCAAGTCAAAAAGTAGTTTTAACTCTTGCCTCTTAACTATTTTGAGACTGGAATGAAGGAATTAAATCAGTTTAATTTTCAGGGTTTAATTAATTTATCACAGGAAATAATTTGACCTTATATTGTTTATACATTTTTTATTCGACGAACTATGTCCTAGGTAATATGAAGTCTTAAACCTTATCGCACAGACCTAGTTCATAATCTTCCATCTTCATTGGAGAATTTTGTAAAGCCCGGAAATTCTATGAAATGGAATTATTTTGGTGATAACAATTTTGATCAAGATGCATTTTTATTATTTTGGAAAGTTAAGGGACTAAAGCGAAATAGGTATTAATTTTTTTTACTTTCTTGGGTCAAATAGTTAAATATTGATAGAGCTTGAATTAGTATATCAATATTGGGCTCGTTGGATAGTTCTTATTAAATGAAACACTATGGACTCGAGAAAAAATTAATTAGGCTAAGTTAGACCCAGGATATTAAAGTTTAAAGAAATTGTCATTTATTAGAATTTAATTAATTTGACTGTTAAAGGGTTGGCAGCCACGTGTACCTTTATAAAGATATAAGGTAAAAAAAAAAAAATTGTTGGTTTAGGATTTGACGTGTCGGATATATGAAAATCATATTTTAATTATGGTAATGATTAATTGTCAATCCCATTTTGATTATATTTATAATCCTATTTTGATATATTTCAAACTCCACTTATTGTTATCCAAATTGAATTAAAATTTTAGTCTTCACTTTTATTAAGTATTCCTTCTAATCTTGGTCATATTTGCATGAGTAGATATGTTTGACTATTGTAATTAGGACACTTCTAATTAAGCAAAATCCTAATTAAACTAATCTACGATTTATCATATAAAATTATTAGGCATTTTTCCATCTCCCTGCCACTAAATGTGTCTTAAGTATTTATTTATTTTTAAAAAAAAAATTTCACCTACTAAAGATAAGATGAAATAAAATTTTATTAAGTCATTCTTATTCTATTTACTTGTAGGACACGGCTCGTCAAGTCCTTTTGCACCACAATTCAATTGTTACCTTTTTTGTCCTATATATACCCCATAAAGTCGAGAGAAATTTTCACCATATAATATTTATACATAAACACAATCAGAGAGAGTCAAGGCTGAAAGAAAGAAATATAGGAGAAGGGTTTCACGTGCATTATTTTACGTTCCTTCACAACTTTTCAAATCTATCAAGGTCAGATATTTTTGTGTAAATAATTTGTTTTCTTATACTTTTATATTCAATAATTTATGCATGAATTGTCAGTGAGCCTTTGGATTCCTCATTAAGAGATACGAAATTCTTCGGGAATTTAAGATGATCTAAGATGGGTGTCGCTTGGTCACCGATATACTCTATTAGAGAAGATTGGTATAAAGTGTTTATTTTCTTGTTATATAATTGTGTATGAAAACTACACGTATCTTATTGGATATTTTTAAATACTCAATTCTTACAAAAAACAAATTATAGGTTAGTTCGAATCGATTGGAACTGTGGCGGGATGGTGATGCGGACTGCCAAGAGGATTTGAAATAAAATCACTAGATTTTCTATCTTAAATTGATTAATTAGTTTCATTTATATTCAATGACGTGTTTATTTAAATAGTAGTTGAGTACGTTTATTTTCGAACCATAAAATTTTAATGTTTAGTTTAAGTTCGTGGATAACCCATATTTTTATTAAATAAATTATTTTTTTATCGTTCCGTATTTAATGTAAAGAAAATTGAGTTTTTGGTGACACACTAAGGTTTACGAAAATTTGGGGTACTACAAATTCTGACCTCAAATTCTGGTTTTCTCATTAGATTAAAAGAATGTTTGGGAAGATATATATAGAAACTAGTGATGGATAAGACTGTAGTACTTGTGAGTCCCTCAAAATATGTTTATAAAGAATGGCTTGAGTATTTATAACATGAGCCAACATATGCCAACTCTGATTTAACTACAAACATCACCAAAAGTTTAAATTTACATATAACACCTAAGTACACTTGCTTTAAATTTCACACGAACAAGTACGAATTTATCTACAGTTGGCAATATGATCTTTTCAAGTCATCAACTTAAGAGACCCATGTGGAAATTTATTTGACGAGAGAAAACTCATAAGCACCAAAAGCTTTATATCCCTTCGTAGCATATAAGTTTTTGGAGCTCATCCAACAAACTGAAAGGACTTATAAGCTACTTGAAAAGACAAAAGGCTTGGTTACCAGCCATACTGAAAGAGCTTTCAACAAAATTGAAATGCTTTCCCTTGAGCTTATATGCAAATTTAAACACCCTTTAAGAGCTTGTTAAAGATTAGTTTCTAAGCACTTAGTGCTTATTCGCAATACCAGACTGGACTATTAGATTCATCATATTAATTACTCAGATTACGAGTGAGTGTCAAATAAAAGGGATTATAACAAAAGCACCATAGAGATAATATCAATGCAGTATGTATATCCATCACTTGCTTATACAGAGGAAGCAACAAATATAGAATTACAGATGACGGTAAATTTGAAAAGAAAACTAAGACAAGAACTCACCTCTAATGACAAAACTGTTTACATGCCATCACTTGCAGTAGGAAGACCAGTTACTTTACCCACAGCAACAGTTTTCCCTGTCAACATTGGGAGTCTCAATGATTTCATTTGAAGTAAGGAAAGCAGAAAAAATAATACTTATACAATTGAAAAAGTATTCTCACCTTCAGTGCGAAGAGTGAATCGTCCTAGCTGTGGGAAATCAGAGAAGTTCTCAACGCATATCAAGTTAGTTACCTGTAAGTATAATTTAACATCAGAAGAAATCAACTTATAATATAAATATATATTAGAAGGATCTTACTATCAACATGAGCCAAAGCTAGCGTAAAGATTACAGAATGATATATTGGGAACCATTTCCTTGAGAAAAATCCAAAACAATGTAGCTTTTCAGAATGTTACCACATGTGCCAGACAATCATGTAATGTCCTTACAAGGTAGAAGCAGTTACTTTTGCACACAAGTATTATACCTGAAGATTGACACGATTAACCAATAATAACACAGCTGACCTGAATGCGGCATACAACTACTGCACCATTTTTGACAAAGAGGGGCTTCTTTTTCATAGGCTTTTTTGTTTTTGGATCAATCTGCTGCTTCAACTCGACAATCTCACATTCCTCAACAACTGCATGGATGTGTAAAACAGCCTTGTACCCAGAAGTAAAAATTGCCTGGCATGAAAGGAACACTTCATTATCATTTTTCCATTATAATGGTTTATAGGAGAAAGCACTCCACCTCCATCCCCACCCCAACCCCAACCGCAGCCTCCGGCTTTCTTACAGTTGAATATATTTGTGTTATTTCACACATACATCTAAGGAAAATAAGAGAAGAAAAGCCACATGCACACGCACAAAAAAAAAAATGAAAGAAGAAAAACCAAGAGAAACACATACATTGTCAAGCAACTCTAGAATCTGTAACTGGGCGACAAACTCGGAAACAGCCACTATCGGTTTTGCTGCACATACAAAATAAACATTACTTTTTACCTAAAAAGATATAGCTCATTTTAAAACACCCAAATGTAAGCATAACTAAGCCCTACAATTACTTAAAAACATATTATCCTCTTTTTGTTTCAAGGATATCCACTTATTCTGGTGACTGCATTTACACTACATACCATATTTTAGTGAACGACTGATTATCAACATCAATCACCAACTAGCTAAAAAGAAACGGTATTGCTGTAAGACTCTGTGAACTAACACTATTCTACTAGACCCCGGAACCGCATTGCCAATCTTATTCAGTGTGATTTGTTTTTGATGAATTGAATTAGAAGAGGGATAGTTTTCAAGTTCACAACTCAGAAAGAAGATAACCATCAAATGATTTCAATTTAATTGATTTCTACGTGTCTCCTGTGACAGTAAGCTGTGATCTCCAAAACTATGTTCAATCTCAATTCAATGTGCATGTAAATAAATTGGTTCTAAAAATCTAAAGCATAATCATGCTACAGAAAAGCACAGCAGAGAAGTGATTATGACCCCATATTAAAGAATGAGGAAATTCTGATTGAAAAAACGTACAGATGCTAGACAGAACGAAACCGGTTAAGATATCCTCTTCCTCGATCCCAGATACTCTGATTCGCAAGTTTTCACCAGGATCAGCAAGCCTGACTCTATCTTCATCACAGAAAATAGCAAGAACTTTCACCTGGACCTGAAAATAAATTTTCGAGTGCAGACTTAGTTCGTGAAATTCACTTTCAAGCTAGTTGTCGGTCACAAATATATTTTGCTGCAAGATCAAAAAAAAAAATAAAAATAGATAAAGCACCTTATTCGGCATGATAAGCATTGAGTCACCTTCCCGAATACTACCAGATTCAACTTTGCCCATAACAACAGTTCCCATGTCTTTGAATTTATCGATAATAGGCAGTCTACCAAAACAAGAAAATAGTTATGCAGACAGAAGAATAGAAGCTCTTATGTTCCAAAGCAAATCAAGAGATATAGCCAATAATTTACTGGTCTCTTCTGAACAAACAGGAGACATATAAGTTCCATTTTCCCGGAGCTAAAAAAATGCAAGTTCTATCAGACAAATTTAACAGTGCAGGCAGAAGTAGTAACCGTGCGATTGGTGGTTTCTTTTTCCATTTTACAGTAAGCGTGATTTCAAATAAATAAAAAGGGTCAGAGAATTCTATATTTTTTTTAATTCACAAAGAAAATTTAACACTGTTCGAGAATTCAAAGCATATAAAAGAATGATATAATGAATTCCTAACCATCTATGTACCTATTGCTCTTTTTGGTCTTGCATATGCACATCTATATGCATTAAAAGCATAGGAAACAGTGGGTCAACGCAGAGGTAGGTGTCCCTTGATAGCTGGTGAGAATTGGCAGTTTCTTTGGCAGAAAACGTACTTAAAACCACATTTAAAAAATAGAAAAGCAACATTATTAAGAGCACAACAATTAAAGTTGTTGGAGGACCAAATGAAGGTAGACAAGATGGGTAGACCATATTTGGCTTACGAGTCAAGATGGGTGGAAAACACCCTTTAAAACTCTCTATCAACTATTTGATCGAGTGAGACGGAGATATTATGACTATTTATTGAAGTTTTTATAGTTGCGATCGTTATTCCATGTTTACATTCAGAGCAAGGATAAGGTCTTAAACCCTAAACCCTAACACTCTCAGAAGAAGTGAGAAACCATGTTAAATTGAAGAAGTGCTACTTTTTTTAGCTAGTCGTGATGGGTCTCATCATTTTAGCTGAAGAATGAGAGCTAGATCCTCGGAAGATTGAATCAAATCATTGAGGGTACACCAATATTCAGGGAAAGTGGCAGGTTTTGGGCAATTCATTGAGTTTACGAGCACTGGGGTACACTTAATTAGTCAAAGACAGGATTAGGTTATTCTTACCTAAATGGACCTTTTGGATCCCGTATAGGAACTTCAATGGCATCGAGAGCTTCAAAAAGACAAGGACCATTCCACCACGAACAAACACTTTTGTCCAATCTTGCTTTCATATTTGTCCCCATAAGCCCAGATATTGGAAGAAACAGAACATCTGAAATGAGAAATAATTTATAAGAACCAAAAGTCAGAAATAGGCAAACAAGGAGAGAAGAACATTATAATGCGATGCATTTTCTATACACAGATTTCCATCACATGAAAAGGAAAAGGGAATATCATTTCTTTCTGACACTTCATCTGAAAGAAAAACTGCAGACACTGGATACTTATCTGCTCACATTAGACAAAAACTATAAAGCTTCGCTAATGCACAAGTAGCTTCAAATTTGGTTAAAGAGTTCTTCAAACCAACAAGTCAAATCAACATCAATTAAAACCATGCACTCAAAGCTTGCAGATAAATACAATAACAAACAAGAAACTAACACAACAAAGAATGGAGTCATGAATTCCTCTGATGTACATATAGAAAAGCAATTATGAGACAATGTTAGAAGTAACAGATAAAATGTTTTGACTGCTATACAAAGGCTTAAGCTTTTATTTTCAGTACAAAATGTGGGCATCACCAGGAATTGTAAATAAACACCCGAGTTATATCACCCTATAAACATAGTTTTAAAAAGTTTTGTGAGGCTTATGCCTCGAGACAGGCCTCAAGTGAGGTTTTCATTGAACGCCTTGAAGCTTGCACATTGAATGTCATTTGCAAAAGCTTATGGCTCAAGGTGGCTAGGCGTGCACTCATTTGCCTTGCCAATTTTCTAGGCTTTTTTATTATTGGTCTCAACTTTTTGAACCATTTTACTATAGCATAGAACTTTTACACTTTTTTTTTTTTTCCCTGCCTTTTCCAAACAAAGGAGGAAGGGAAAGGAGAAAAATCTTTGCAAGTGGAGGATGACGAAAAAGAATGAGTGCTCTCAATTGAATTAGCATAGAATTTTAGATAAACATGAGTATTTCAAGTACTTTTCATTCTACCCTCAAACCTAAGGGCTTACTTTCGGAAACTAAATAACTAGTTGATGAAAGAAATTACCTCTTGCCATCCCAAAAAGGAAAATAGGAGCATTCAATTGTTGGCATTCAGAAAAAAGAGTGTCAATTAGATGGTCACCACGTTTACCTTTCTTTACATTATAACCCGAAGACCTAAGAAATGGCATCATTTTTGACTCAATCTCATCATATCTGCAATAGGAAAATAGCATCAGCATATTAAGAAGATGAACATCAGAATATCTGTAAGGATAAAAAAAATCCCATCCAAACAAGCACCTTTCTTTTGACCAATTCACAGTAGGATCATCCATTTTGTTAACAACAACTAGCAGCTTTGAGACTCCCAAAGTTTTTGCAAGTTGGACATGTTCACGTGTCTGTCCACCTCTCTCGTATCCAGTTTCAAATTCTCCCTTCCGAGCAGAAATTACCTGGACGCCATAGTATGGCATATAGAGAATTGGAAACCTTCAGAATATCAATTCAAATCACATGTAAAATTTCATCTGCATGCTGCAACACTACTTACTAAGACACCTATATCAGCTTGAGATGCTCCACTGATCATGTTAGGCACGTAACTTTTGTGACCCTGAAATATCAAAAGTAAAAAGACACGCTTAATACAATTAAACCTTTATTGAATCATTAGTCGTCTTTTAGGCTCTGCTTCAACTATTTTCATGAGAATAACCTAGTCTTTTCTGTATGATAAAAAATCATCTATATCCACAATCGAAAATATTTTGACACACTTTTCTACACATCCTCTAGCATATACAATTACAATGCCTTCTCACCGGAAAAGAATGAGAACTTTAAACTCCATTTCTGATATGAATCAAGAATGGTCCAGAAAATGAAACTTTATGCGTTAAATCTGAAATGTACTGAATACTGCATTGAAAATTTGGTCCAGATCCAATTATCAGCCAGCACTTATGGTCTAAATTGTTTTTAATAGTAATCAATTAGCCAAAATAAGTGTACAAAACTTAATAAGAATGCAGGAATATTTTTTAATCTTGAGATTGGCTACAAAAATGTGCATGAAGTCGTGAAAATCTCTTATAACATCTTTACAGTATATAAACATTGAAAAAAACTTGGATTGTAAAAGTAGAAGAATTATCAGCCAATAACAATTAGAAATGAAGAGGAAACAGAGGAAACAAAACTAAGAGAATGCACTCAAAGGTTTAAATGACAGCAGTTGAGCACTCTTTACTTGACACAAATTATTCCAGTAAGCAAAAGTTATAGGGGCTGTTGATCGGGGAATTGCAGAACTTGATTGCCAAACCATTTAACTACGACTTCAATATCAACTTTAACAAAAAGACTTTGCATTATCGATTAACCAATGTTATAAAGTACAGATTTAAACCACATCAGAAAATCCGTCAATTTTCACTGAAATTAACAATTGAAAAAAATATAAGTTAATCAAACAGCCTTGGCCCTAAGCTTACTTCTAGTTTAGAAGAGTTCGCCAATTATTTGATGATCAAAACAGCCTCTATCCTAGTTGGGGGACCCATTGACAATGACAAATTTATATGAATATAAAACCAAACCATACATAACATATCTGTATATTCAAACGACTAATGTAGATGTATAGAACAAAATTGCACGCCCTATCTTCAAAAGAACAAATCACGAACAGAAGAAAATGTTTACCGGGGCGTCCAAAATAGTAAATCTTGTAGTTTCTGTTTCAAAGTGAGCTCTTCCAACTTCAACTGTTTTTCCCTATAATAAAAATAAAACATGGACAATCCAAATCTTCAGATGCATTCAAATGCATATTTAACGGAAATAACTAATAACAGACCAAACCATAGAAGCAAAATGGGAAAACTTTTTAAGTAAAATAATACCTTAACCCTCTCCTCTTCATTTGTATCCATAATGTAAGCCATGTACCTAATTTGAAAAAATATCAACAAGAACATCCAGAATAATTGATGCTCTGGATGAGCAATTACATTCTATGTAAAGGGATTAATTAACCACACAAAGCATCACAAAGACGAGATATAAAGATGCAACAAAAAAAAAATGAACTAGTATGTTTTAGCTGTCATGCACCAGTTCCAAAGTTAAAACGAATGCAAAGCAGAACTAGAGGAACAACAAATAAACATACACTTGTCTTATTCTGACATCTCAACATACGCTCACACCAAACACCGGCACCATCTCCAACTACAACAGAGAAGAGAAAAGGGGGATTGGATTCCTTGATAAAGCTGGGAATATTATGGTACATCAAAAAAATTCCCAGTTTTAACTGATATAATAGAGGCAAGCCAGCTTTCAGATTTACAACATATCATAGTAGAGTAAATAGTGCGGCATTAAGAAAATGAACTGGTCACAGATTATGAATATAGTAGATAAAGTGACGACTTAAAAATACGTGTACCCACTTCTGTTAGGCAGAAAGACAGCAAAGCAATGTTCTTGATCAAAGTCCATCTTTAGAGTTTAGAGACACACTGAATGAATGCCTGACTGTAACATTTCAAATCGTTTAATATTGAAGAAAATAAGAACTTACCAACTCTCTCTACTTTTATCTTTTGCTTCTTTCTCGTACTTCTGGATGGTTCGATCATCGACTCGACCACTGAGAAATAATATTTGTCCTCCAGTTGTGGACTTCCCAGCATCTGCAGATCAGATTAAGAATACTACTCATGATAAGAAACTAGGAAATTGTGCCAACAGCATAAATTTTAATTTTAGGATATCCAGTCACAGTGTACAAATTTTGAGTAAGATTATGAAGTTAACTTCTTTTATTTGTTTCATTTTCTGTTTTCTGTTCTTTCTCAATTCCAGGGATGAGAACGTAAGCAATTGGGGTGGTGGTTCTTGAAAGTAGAGGTTTATCAAATCATATAAAACATTCAGTGTATACAAGCCTGAACCTACCAAGGTGATAACTCATATGTGTTATGACCAGTATAATGCCAAAGATCAATATTATGCCCCTGTTTGGTAGGGATCAAAATCGAATTTTTAGCAGATTTTGATAAAAATTGACGAAATGTGTGGTTAGAAAGTTGTGGGTCCTATGAAATGTAGTTAAAATTAATTGTTAACTTTAGCTTTGATAAAAATCTAAAAAGTTGATGAAGTGTGGTTGGAAAATTGTAGGTCCTATGAAATATGTGGTTAAAATTAATTGACTTTAGCTTTGATAAAAATCTAAAAAGTTGATGAAATGTGTTGTTGGAAAGTTGTGAGTCCTATGAAATATATGGTTAAAATTAATTATTGACTTTGATTAAAATCTAAATTTTAATTTCTATCAAACAGTGGCTATGTAACCAATTCCAGTCAATATTGCTATGAGCCTACTGTCTATAAATAATAACATACCAACATGACCGATGAATACAACATTCAAGTGCCGCTTTTTATTGCCCTCCACCTCATCTTCAAAATCCTCAGGAGCTGACCGTTCCTTTTCTCTCACTAAATACCAAAAATAAAAATCATCATAAACACAATATATGTATAAAAAAAAGAACAATCGTTTAAGAGAATCTGAAGTTAAATTTCATGCCATATACCATCTCTTCAAGTGCATTTACTGAACCTTAATACATTCTGTTCAGTTTTCTTCTCCTTCTTTTTCTTCTTTTTTCATGATTTTTGGGTGGTAGGATGTTGCTAAGTAAAGCAAAAGGAGAAACAAAAGTCCCAAATCAAATCAAAGAAATTTGAAATACTATGGCAAGTGCAATGCATGTGGAAATCAAATCTGCTAATCCTTGATAAAATTTTACAACGAACAATCTGACCTAGTGACAGATATGCATAATGGGAAGACGATGGGGTAATTGATTTCTATTATTTATGCAGACAGAAGAATTATGAAAGTTGTACAAGAAATGGGTAAACATGTAAATAAATAAATATCGTTAAATTTATTACTCCCTTCGTACGATATTAAATTTCAGGTCTAACATTGCACATTGCTCTGGAATTAAGACCACAAAAGAAAATTGTCATTTCACACATTTTACATAATCTTTCTTTCTTTCTTTCTTTCTTTTTTCAGGAACCTTCCTAACAGGAGGTAGCTACAATAATGCTTATTATTAAGTAAAACAATTGAACTTAATGAGCAGTACAAACTGGAATCTCAAAACTTTAGGTAACAAGGACAAATTTGGGGATTAAAAAAACCAAAGGATAAAGAAACCATCAACTTGGAAGAAGCTCAAAACCAAAAACAAGAAAAAAATAAATGTATAAATTAGCAGTGTCATGCACCTCAAAGATTTGTTCAAGTGAACAGATCCAGATAGAGTTCTAAATCAAACCAAAATATTGAATGCCATTATCAGATTTTGTTATTTTCTTTCTTCTCATCAACAAAAGATGGCATTAGGCTCCCCGAAGACAAGTCATTTTCCATGCTCTATCATATGTTTTCTTCCAATGGAAATAAAAACATACAATGGAAAAGCCCACTGTAGAGTTAAGCAACAATCATTAAATTTTTCTTCAATTCAACTACTGGCATTCTGACCAGACGTGACACGTAAACAACAATCTTCTTTAAAATGGGGGGAAAAACAGATCAAGAAAGACATATATATGACGGGATGAGAAATATTTCTAAACATGAAGGCACAACTCCTGAGTTTTCCAAAAAGCATACAAATGCTATAGCCCAAAAACATCCACGGAAACAACAAGGGCGACACTCATGGATACATAGATGATACAACTAAAGTGAACTTTTCAGAATATGATACACGGAATAAAAGGTTATTGTAATTTATACAAGTTCATGGCCCAATTCCACAAAATCTTCTGCCAATTCCACAACCCTCCTTACCTAGACTAAAATACCTGACAAGTCTGTTAGAAAAATTCAAGCAACACTTAATAATGCTCAGAATCTCTACATTGTCCTGGCTCTCTGGGTCCATTAGACAGGGCCAGCGAGAAAACTCATCAGTCGCAGGGTTTGGTGTCCCGAAATTGACTTGGCTTAAAATTGCAATTCACGAGTAATGTTATTCAGCACCGCTGGTGTCACCATTCTATGTGACAATTGCATGATATTAAATAATAGGTTCACTTAAATATAATGTCATATAATTTATTTAATTGAACCTATCAAGTGTGCCCACCTAAACTGGTGCAGCGATGCTAGATAGCATTATTCATAATCTAAATTGATATAATCTAGGGATGGGCAAGATAACTAGCCAATCTTTGAATGGCGACAGGTAACTTCCAACAGAATTTCACAAAATTATCAGCAATGCAACCTATGCTGAAGATAAGCACTGAATTATGTGATGCCATATGAACCACAAAAACCTGACATGCGCTTGATACTTCTTACACTTTGCTGCAACATCCATTTTCATATTCCGAATTACAAAAATATTTGGATAATATATCTTGATGAACCAACTAACGTGCCGATCTTAAAATGTTGACAAGTAGCTTTCAACAAGAAGTGCTAGCCACAAAAATTGAGTGCAGCAGAAGTTTTATGTGACCATGAAGTTAGTTAGAAGGACATGAAGTAAAAAATGGAGATATGAGCAGAAAAACCCAACTCCGGAAAAAGAAACAAGCATCATATATCAAGTTCAACCATTCGCATTGCACTAACCTTCCACCTTATCAGGTTTTACAACTTCATCAAGTTTCATATCTTCAGCCATTACACTATCTTCTTCTGGAGTTCGTTCGTCATTCATGAAAATGAAGAATAGTTTAATTTAATGGTGATACAGAAATAGTAATAACGACGGTAGTGAAAAACGATAAGTAATATATGCTATAACAAAATGAGTTACTGTGATTTTGAGAGTCAGGTACTTATAGGTGAACTGTAAACATAAGTTGAAAACTTGGAACTACGGGAAGTTTGTAGCACTAAACTTTGAAAGAATATGTGCACCATCCAGAAAAATCTTTTTGATTATAAATAAGTAATGTATTTCTCTTCACCTTTTTCTTCTCACAAGTAAAGAATAGGCTACCATTTTTGAGTATGCATTCAGCCTTTTAATGCTATTTGGTGATCAGTAAAAATGGTGGGGGAGCAAAATTTTCAAATTCATGGAAGTAAAGAAGTTTCATGAACTCGGTTATTAGATCTCAAAAAATCTTTACTTAATTAATATTTATATTTATTTCACTATATGATTCACGTGCCACTCAACTGTTTCCTATTAGGGACGGCAACCTACAACGATAGGCAGTTCCAATGTGAATATGAACGACGGACAGAACAATAAGTTGTGATTGTGAAAGTCTAAGTCTAATATTGACAGATAAATTCAGTACACTCCACAGCCCACCTATATTTATATTCCAAGCATCTTCATGGACAAGTTCCTATCATACAAACAAGATATAAAACCCTGCCCCAATCCAATCAAACCATCATAACTTCTTATCAGGTTCTTCTACAATGAGAATCTACATTTGAACACTTCACACAAATCCTATGATTACCCAAGAGGAAGTGTTACGCTAGACATTATATACTTCCAATTAACCTTTGGGTGGAAAAATCTTATTTAAGGTGTTCGCTAGATAACTTTCTATAAACTAAAGAGCCTTTTTGCCATGTTTGTGAACAAAAAATAATAATCAACCAATAGGTCACAATAATTTATGCATGAAATTATTATTTTTTTCAAAAAAAAAAATCCAGAAGATGGCATAATTCTCTTTCTTGAGGCTTGTTAACAAAAATTTGCAATGCAGTGAGCTCCATCCATTATATCAGGTTTACAACTATATCAGGCGCGTTTAGATAAAAATACAAAGCAAAAAAACAGTTCAATATCAAAATAAGAGTAATAATGGTAATTTAGTAAATATTAGTAGGATAATAATCATGGTCTAATTTTTATCTGTCAAAACTTTTGAATATTCAATACTCGTATATTATTGTGATATCTACCTTAAGAATTAAAAATAGAAAGCAACAAATTAGAAATGAACACCATACCAGCTGAATCAAGCTGCAAAGCTTTGATATCCTCCTCAATATCTATCACGAGTTCGACAATTCAAAACAAAACAGAATCCCAATTCAATCAGCAACGACTCCACTTAAAAAAAAACGATTGTATTTCCGAATGCAAATTTCTTACGGATTTACAATTCCGCGGATTGATATAGGGGGGAAAATTAGAAGTTAGCAGAAATTCAATGAGCAGCATAAGAAATTTATAGATCAACCAAAAATTAATAGAAAATACGTACCCATGATCGAAATTCCGTTTATTTGGTACTAGGGCTGCTTGTTGTTCCGAAATGTTACGCGGTGTGGCCTTGCTGAGGGGGTTTATCAGTTCATGCTGTCTTGCTTGTTGAACCTCTTTTCAGTATACTAGGCTCGACACGTAATTGGGCTGCGATTAGTTTGCTAAAAAATTACACAATTTCCTACTTTATTCTAAAATTAGATTTGAAGTTTTAATTTTCAAAAATCAGATTTTATTAATTAGATACATTATGCCCCTGTTTGAAACCCATTTTTTTTCTCATTCTTCATTTCACCCACACATTATATCAATAAAATAATATTACACATAAACCCAAAAAT